>CAAKHB010006961.1:77615-90566 GCA_901007665.1 Aeoliscus strigatus
AAATACACTGATCTCCCCCAGGCACTGGTTCAAGGGAGGTATGTTAGTGGCTGGCCATCTTCATTAAATAACATATTCAGCACACTGACAGTACAGCACAGTACTGAATTCTACACTCATGTGCTCAGTAGCAGAGAGAGATGGATAATCACAAATGAGTTACATAACAGAGAATAACACAATGGGCGATCGCTGGTGCCGTGGTTAGCACTGTCACCTGCAATCTTACTGTCTGTGCGGGTTCTCTCCGGGTACTCCAGCTTCCTCCCACTTCTAAAAGCATGCTAGGGTTAATTGGTCACTCTAAAATTGTCTGTAGTTGTGAGTGTGAGTGTGAATGGTTGTCTGTCATGTGGCTCTCTGATGAGCTGGTGATTCGTCCAGGGTGTGTACCTTGACATCCGCCTGTATACAGCAGCATAACTGCAACCTGTAACCGCAATAAGTGGAAGATGATGAATGAACGAATGAAGAATAACACAATATCCTTATTTGCATATCGCCGAGGGATTGAAGATGCAGACATCAGCCACCTTCCCACGTGTTACCAAGACACGACAAGATTGGGATGGCAATGATATGTTTCTCCCCACCAGCCCCCACCCATTGTCCCTCACACCAAACACTAAATGTTTGACTACGATGGAATGACTCATCACATTTGGCAATTTATGTTCTCGTTTAGGTGGCTTTATTTACAATGTTTGTGGTTAAGCTAGCTTTTTGACCAGAGAAAAACAAATCTGCAGTAGTCAGTATGTCCAGTAAGTGCTCATCGAATCAGGTTGGAGGGTCATCTGACATGCAGCTGTCTGTTTTTGAGGCAGGCTGCTTTTTCACCCCCACTGATGCAGCGGGCAGGTTTGGAGGAGTGGAATTAGTACACATTTCTCCCGCCAGCAGGTCAGTACCCACCTGGGAGCTTTTAAATGAGTGCAGCCTTTGAAAGAACTGTTGCCCGTTGAACCAGAAAAAGCTACGGTCACACTCAAGTACTTTTTCTTGTAAGCACAAAGATATCACAACCCTCCGTTGGCATTGTCAGTCTGACAAGGTCATTTGATGGAGGCTTACAGAGGAATCAAGCATCTCTGATTGCAGATTTCTGTGTAAAATCACAGCTTATCTGCTGTCTGGCTGTTGGAAACAATGTGACTAAATTTAAAGTGCTAATGGGATTGAGGTATTTTCAACACTCTTTATCTTGTAAAGATGAACCCTTGACTACTATCATTTTTTTTAGTCCTGCAAATGGGGTTTGAATTAAATTCACACTGACAAGGATTTTGTACACCAAGTTAGAAAAAGGTGAACCACTTATCAAACAATCAAGGACACACACACGCACACACACACACACACACACACACACACACACACACACACACAAAATTAATTCAAAAGCAAGAGCTTACCAAAAAAATACTATATATAATATTTTTCCTGCACTCATTACAGTATCCTTCCATAGCTTCATTTTTAACTCAAAGCAGACTGACGGATGCTAAAATATTAAGTCCTAGCTTGACCATTATGTAACCATTGACCGTGAAGTGAACATTTAGCATCCTAAAAATGAAAAATCCACATCTTTCAATGTCAAATACCGACCTTTTTCAAATCATTAATATCCTCACTTTGTCAAACCTCTGTTTCATATGGATGCATAAAGGCACTGCTCATTCATACTCATTCATACGGTCTGTACTGGTGGCTGGATTGAACAAATCGTTTTTGCGTGTTTGTTTGTGAATGTTTGCGAAGCAGGCCGTGGATCGATTCCCAGGACAGCAGATGGACGGGATGTGAGCGGGCAACATTATGTAGCTGATGTGTCCTTGTGGCCCAGCACAAGAAGAAAAGTTATATCAGTCTGTTATGAGAGTAAAAGAAGAATTAATAAAAGAAAAGGCGGGGGGGGTATAATGATATAATACATAATAATACTCGACTTTGAAAGGAAATGCCATTTATTGTCTTTGGGGCTTTAGAAATCAATTCTTTAAAGCATTTCCTATTAAAAATACATATTAAATGTGTTTGTTACTACTAAAGAAAATAGTGGTGTAAAAGCATCATTGTTCCTGTTATAAAACCATCAGAAGTACTGTATGCATGATCTTATTCTGCTCCCCAAACAGTTTGCCTTTATATTTGTATCCATTTGACAGCTCAGATTGAGGTGAAAAAAACGTTTTAAGATAATCAGGGCAGAGCATGAATAAGACAGTAACCTTTTAGATCTTGGCCAACCTTTAATAATTCCACTTGTGCATATTCAAGGCTAAATCCCCAAATTAGGACTAATATTAAAATGGAAGTACAGAAAAGTGCAAGTTGCTGCACTGACACCTCTGTGCCGCAAAGCCCCGAGGCCGCTACTCCTCTGCCTTCCAGTGGGAGGCAGAGAGAGTCATCATTAGAAAAGGCTTTAGAGAGTGTGTATCAGACAGAGAGAGGGGGAGAAATAGCAGCTCTCACGGATTCTCTTTGAACTCCCAGCCAATTTTGCATGCCTGCACAGATCGGCATCTGTAAGCCAGAGGAGCTGAGCACCTTCGACATCGTATTCCCCATGTTCAACCTGTGGAGCCGGCTGCCGCTTGCTCCCTCACCTGTCTGCTTCAGAAGCAGGACTCAACTTCAAGGACTGATACCCGTTGACGTCGTTAATCAACTGTGTCATTTTTCTGCTGCTAAGTAAAGCAACAAAGCACGTCGTAAAGACGTATTGCGGGACAAGTTGGAATGCAGTCTGGTTGTTAATGCAGGAACCATTTGAGGTATGAAGCGCAATACCTGATGCTATTACAAGGACGGGCTGATTCTTTTATTGTCATTCATGTGCTCTGTTTCATCTGGCAATTAAAACCACCAAAAGTCAATTCACTGATGACACGGGATACTACTGAATGAACAGGTAATGTTGCAAATAAAGTGTACAGTGAAAGAGATGACCTCTGACCCACTTCTCATCTTTGCTAGAGGGTGGTTTTGAGGCTGCTGGCATTGGACGGCTGAACCTCCAACTGAACTATTGATATATTTACGTTGTGTTGTGGTGTGCGAGCCAGGTTTTGACAAGAACGAAGAGAAAAGCAGATTAATCTGGCCCTGTAGCATCGATTTTAAGCCTTCTTTTTTTTTAACTGTCCATCAGGAGATATTGGACAAGTGGTGGCGTTGTTTTTAAGAGTTGAAGAAGTGAACTTGCATATAATGTTCTAATTGATTATCATATCGTTTCTCACGATTATATATATGATAAAATATAATGTATATAATAATAATAATAATAATAATAATAATAATAATAATAATTATTATTATTATTATTATTATTATTATTATTATTATTATTATTATTATTATTATTATTATTATAATGATGAGTGTTTATTATGATATCATCAGCAACACTTTCCTGTGCTCCAGCTACTGTTAAAGTTACTGTTTTGCAAGTATTTTATTCCGCTCTAGTTGCAGTGGTTTCATACTTGTTATAACGTGTTATCAATATTTTTGTAATGTGACATTTTTCTTTAAGTTTCTAATTTCATTTGTAATTAGTAGGATAACCTGAAATCTACTATAATTGTCCTGCAGACTCCATATTTGTTTGACAATTGCAATTCTAATTGTGATTGAGCTCATCGGATGATAGCTTCTGCTCCTGTTCTTGGAGTACTCTCACGAACTTATCTCAGTGTCGACTCATGCAAATACAAATGTACACACACGGTTTTGAACTACTAAATACCATCAGAAAAGCTTCAGAGCATCTGCTGTCTGCTCTTGATATACTTCCACCCACGTGCTGAGCATCTACCTTGCACATTGTGTACAGATATTACAAATTTTATGAATATATTATGAGATTTTAAAGTAGTATTGTGGTAATGATGGCTCCCACCTTCTGTCTACTCACTCGTTTCCACCTTTTCTCCTTCATTTCCTTTTATAATTCTCTTAGGTCCATCTGACCCTAAGAGCACTAAAAGGCACTTGTCTCCTCATTTCTTTTCAACAACGGAGAAAAGACGACGACTTTTCTGTCATTCTACAACTTTGTGCATGTCTTTGGCTCTTTTAAAATGAATGCTTCAGAATTTAGCAGGAGCCTGTTTTGTATTCAGCTAGCCCAGCTCGTGGAAGGGATGAATGCAGATCAGTGCTTTAACTTGAGGATGTTGGATACATGCAAAGATCCCTTGTAGATATGATTATGGATTCTGGGGTTTCTCGGGCCCTGTTTGAATGGGGCGAGCTGTAGGCTGATTCCACCGCTAGAAAGAACAGAGGAGATCAGCCTTCATTGTCAAGTCTGACAAGATTAAGCCGTCTCAGAAAGCTGATCAAACTAAGACAGATTCTGCATGTGGAGGCAAAGAAGTGACGGTATAGGTGGCTGCTCTGAGGTGTAAACACAGCTCTGACATTGACAGGGACACTTCATCTCAGCCTGCAGGACCAGACAGAGGCCAAACCTGCCACATCCACCTTGTGAGGATACACGATGACCATGAAATTCTTATCTTCCTCATGCCGGCAGTGGCAGATATGGCTACATAGCGGTTAACCTGCTGCAGTGAAATAAGTGGAAGTCATGTTTTATCAAACACGAATATATGTGTGTGTGTGTGTGTGTGTGTGTGTGTATATACATATATACATATATATGTATATGTTGTATGTATACTCCAACACTGCCACCTGATGATAAATATCATACAACTACAGATTGTTATTTCCGAGGGAGGACTTATTAACTTATTAACATAACAAATAACTAGATCTCGTTTGAAATGTCATTCATGTACCCCTCTCACATCCTCACTTATGCTTCTTTTTATTATTTGTGGTCTCTTTTGAGCAGCCATGCTGGTTGATTATAACATTAGAGGAGTTGCATGCTCAGCAGTCAAAAGTATTAGAACCTCTCCAGTAGTAACAGCTATGTGTCTTCCTCCCGACATTTTCATCTCCTATGCAAATACAGACCCAATGGAGCCAGTAATCATTCATCAGGAAACTGTCTCCAAATGGTAACTGCGTCTGTCCTGCTCATTCATTATTCATCACCATGGATGGGTCAGGCAGCAAGAGGCTCCACTCGCACACACATCAGCCTCATTCAACTGTTTATCTCGCTCGTTACGATTATTGAAATAACATTGGTGTCCAATGTGCTGTGTTCACCAACTTCCCTCTCTGCCGTGTGTCAGAAATGGTGCTATGAATGGCTTTTCTCTGCTGCGACTGTTGATAAAACGCCAGGGCTGCTGCTGATTCTCCTGTTCATTATTGTGTTTAATGAGAAACTACTGCATACACTGCACACAGTGAATGCTCATTTCAGAAATAAAAGGGAAATGTGTTTAGGAGGAGATGCAGGCAGAGTTTCATCACAAACCGGCATGTGAGAAAAACGCCCTCATAAACACAGGCGCCATAAACAACATGCTCTCCTCTGATCGTGTGCAATGTTTAATTCAAACTGCACAGGACCAGCAAAAACATCAAACCATCATGGTAACCTAGGAAGGGAAGAAAAATTAGCTCCCTTACACGCGGCCGCTCCATACGACTGTTCCTTTGCTGTGTCTCGTCTTGATCTCTGCTGGCATTGTCTGTGTATTAACAACCACTTCAAAGTGAATTCACTCCCCTGAATGTGTTGCGCTTGCATTTAGAAGTCTGTCTTCCTCTGTTATGATCCCCACAGCACACTTCATGTAAACATACCACAAGCAAATACCGTGCGTACCTGCTTGCTGTATAGACTGTCACCATGCAAGTCAGCTGTCAGCGTTTTGATTTGTTTTCAAGCAAAGAGCCAATACTTGTGATGGATGATTTCAGCATGCAGTATTCATCAAGGCTGTAGAGTGGGTAACTTGTCACTATTAAAAGGAATGGAAAATACTGTTAAGAAACTGTAGACGGGCAATATGTGGATCTACTTTGCTAATGGAACACATCAAGGAATATTTTATGCATTCTGTCTTCAAGTTGACTGATAAACTGCTAAATTAAGGATATTTGCCCGACAGCCACAAAATCAACAGGGGATGCTGATGATTTTTCAGGTGTGAGGATTTTGTGAAGTTTGTAGAAAGACCCTGGGCGCATTCCCTCTAGTCTGTCATCATACTTAAGTAAAGCATTGTCTAGGCCCTGCAGCTCCCTCCAGATAAAACTGCCCTCGGTGCAATTTCCCCCAGACCCCTCAGGGGCCATAATTCTCTTTGTAGGTTGCCTGACAATAAGCCAAGCAGTTGACTCAGGGACTCAGGATGACTTAGAAGTGCCGTAGTATACAGGGTGTTCACTGAACAAGAGGTTCTGTCAACGCATTCACAAGGATGCACAAACCATTTAACTTTCAGATTTCATATATAGATGTGAAAGTGGTGGATACAGTATGACAGACATCATTCATAGGATGTACCTGATGTAGCCCCAACATGCTCATACTCTGATTTGTGGTGATGAGCCAGTGAAAAGAAAATCCAGCGGTCTGATCTCAAGGAGCCAGAAGGCAAAAGGGAGGAAATATTTTAGAATCCCTCCATCTAGCACTGGTGCTTTCTGGGCAGCCTAGATTTAGTGCATCGCATGCATTAATCACATTGCCAAGTGTAAAAATTGCACCAAAAGAGGGTGCTGGCTCAAAGCTGGAATATCATACGTCCCGCACGCACCATTAAAATATAATTTGACTTACCAGGGAGTGATCCAAGATCAGGTAACGATGCTCAATGTTTCCTTACATTTGTCAGACTGAAGACATGACGATAGAGTGACATTTGTTGTGAAATACATTTTCATATTGTGGTTTAATATCATGATCCAAATATCATCTGTCCAATCTTTTTCACTGTTTTCTCCTCACAGTAAACCACAATCAATCCGTAATTGATTGTGAGAATGAAATTACCTGTTACAATCTGTAACAGAATCGCCACACAGATGGAGTGAGGGAACCGAATAACAAATGAGAGGACAGGATGAAAGACACAGCTTTAATTCACCACAGCTGATTTGATCATAAACCTTGAGTTCATTTCACAGTATAGCCAATTATGTCTTCAATGTTGTGCTGTCACTGCTGCTGGACTCTGCCTCCATTATAAACCTGGAGCATATTCAAAACTAGTGGTCGCTTTTGATGTGTTAATATATATTTTATGTATTAATATGTTGACACAAACAGTTATTACAGGTTATAATTAACCCCCAAACGGCAATTATACTGCTGATATTAAAACTTGTCAGCATATTATAAATCCCTATCTACTAAATCCCTAAATTGTTAATTTTAAGAGGACTAATTCTGCAATGCAAAATACACACAAAGGCTCCAAGGTGACATGAAGTATGAGTCGATTCGTCATGTGAGGGAAGTAATTAATTAAGATGTCACAATCGGAGAGCATCCTTGCCTCCATTTTTCTTCTTAATTGGGGAATAATTTGAAATTTGGAGTCGTGGCAGATCGCATGTAATGAAGATTGACACCTGTTATTTTTCCCTGTCACCCACCACCCACGGTAGTCAACGATTTATTAACGGTCATGCCCTTCTGTAAGGCTACATGCGCGTTCTTCCTCTGAGCTCACTGAAATGAAAAGGGTCATTTCCCGACAAGACAGCCACGGTCTGGCTGGGCAACACCCTTCGGAGCAGACCTTGATGACAGACCAGGACAGCTCTCCTGGGCCTGGTTACTCATATCCCATGCAACATCCGTCTCTCCCAGAGTGAGGACTTCATTTTGAACGCGGTAGCCCTTCCTGGAGAGCTCCTCAGTGATATTGCTCCCATGGAACTAATAGCAGCGTTATCATACAGTGTGTCAAAAGGGCAAATATGTGTGTTTTCACCTTTTGCACAGCACGCCCCCAGCTATGATTAACCCACCTCAAAATTAAAGCCCCAGCCAGGGTATACAAGGAAAATTAAGGGCCCTCTACAGTTTGTACAGGTTGCACCTTGATGTGCGTCCTTATGAGATTAGCTTGCGCTAAAAGCCTGTGTGAGACTGACAGGAGCACATCAAAGTACATGCACACATATGTAAAACATACAGCGTTACAGAGGTGATTGCCTCAGCTTGTACAGACCCAACTCACATACACATGTGTCACACACACCAAAAGTGAATCTCCAATCCAGACAAAGCCACGGGAGACGCAGCCCTGCACTGTGTTTCCATACGACAGCGGTCTCAATCAAATCGGAGCTCTGTCAGGCTACAAATGAAATCAGAGGGTATGGGAGCTGTGTGTGCAGCCGACGCGCAACAAGAGCAACGGCTCCATGGAGAACAAGGCTAAACATTCATTGTTTGCATGTAGCAGATTGGGCAGCTTGAAAGAGTTAAGCATGAGTGGATTAAAACGCCAGCACACATCCGTTTCCATACTATAATCCTCTTAGTGCCCACTCTTAATACGTTTTTATATCTTCCCTATCTCTCAGTGAGGTGAAATATCAGATTAGCTGCAAGGCTTTGACTATATCTTATTACAGCCTTATCTACCAATGAGGGATCGGGGGGTTCTAGTTAGGCAAGGGGGCAGAAACAAGGGTGGGCCCTGCTATTTGTGCACTTTCTGTTTTGCTCCTCCGGCATTGCTTGTGATTATTTCGAGTGTTATGACCTTTCCAAGAGAAAAAACTGTGAAAATAAATGTTACTTGCCCATCAAAGCAGTTGAATCAGCTTTCCATTATCACATCTGGAGCCGCTCTGTGGACCCATCATGTGCAGACAGGATGTATATTGACTGACATGTGCAAAGTCTTTGCTACACACAAGCTGCACCATTATAAACAAAGACATGTAATAACTCTGTGCATCTCCTGTAAACAAAATTCAATTTACAGCTTTCCCTGCCTGAACTAGATCTCATACTGCTCGAATCAATCATTCTCTTGTGGAAGTTAATGAAACATGGAACACAGGAGTTAAATCAATGAATATGCTCTCAGGGGTCTCTGATGCCATATAACAGAGATGATCCATATTTTACAGGTATGTCATGTAGGCAGGAGTTTCAGTATTGCAGTTCACAGTATACGGATTGAAAGTTTTCAAGTTGAAGTCTATAAGGTTTTGCTCAAAGTCGTTGTCGTGAGGCTGCCTACATCATATATTAATATCTGCCTAACATTCATTGATTGTCCCTCAATTTCAGGCGAATGTATTTATTTTTTCTTTATACCTGAAAATGTAATTTTAATTCAAGTGACGATATGTAGACAGGATAATCAGCTGTTTCATTTAAAATCACAGACATCACAGTTGTAAAAGTCTGTCTGGGTCTTTTAGTTTTATTTCATAGAATAGTTTTTATTCATCTTCATTCAGCTGGATTCTTACTATTCACATTCATCTGTTTACTGAGATGAACAGTGTTTTTCTACAAAGTATAACATGTTTCAGCGCCCATAACTTTCAATGCTGGGATACTGCTGTTATGATAACACGATAAGTTTAGTATGATATGAATGAATGAGGCGCTCGGTCTGCTGGTAGGTGTCACGCTGAGTAATAAAGTAATGAGTCATGCCATGTTAATGTTTCTTGCTCTTTTGTTGATGTATTGATTGATTTTATTTACGCTGTTTATAAAGGGAGAGACATTTCTTCTTTGTTTCTTTCTTTTTGCCATTAGTTTGTCCCCCGGCTCCTCCTCCATACTACCAGTCAACTATTAAACGCGCACCTCTGCCACACCTGTCAACTAAGAAAATACCAGACAATGAATTTTTGACTTACTGCGCCCTGCCACAGCATAGAAGGTGCCAGTTAATCGTAGTGAAGGTCCTTGATCCTCCTTAAAATATCCTGCTGTTGCAGCCCTCTGCAGCCTCTGATATGTGAGGTGAGGAAAGACACAAGTATATGTTGACATACACCCAGAGTTTCGCAATTGACTGAAATGTTGTTGCCTCATTGACGGTGTAGCTGCAGTAGAACTGAAATAAGTTGTTAGCCAGAGTGATAGTTACAGGAAAAGGCTTTATTAGGTGAGCGATGACAAGAAAGATGGTATTTGTCCATGCATGTGCACGAGAGACACATCTCCCTGGATGTGCTATAGCCCGTCAGGCATTGAGTTGTAACAAGCGAAAAGGAAGTATCAAGGTAGTAGCCCTGCAGCTCGAAGCGACATCAGATTTCAGAACCTCTGGTTGACACAATTTGTTCTCAGGTACGAGTGAGTTCTGAGATTCACATCCACAGTGCGTCGGCCCTGAACTACTTGTTTGAAAATAAATAGTGCTTTTGCGAAGATGAAAGATGCTCCATCTTTCCTGTAGACCTCTTGACATTGTCAGCATAACACATTGTCACATATGTGCGTGTGCGTACAATGTGTGTGTATATATACAGTATATATATATACACTGCCTGGCCAAAAAAAAGTCGCCACCTGGATTTAACTAAGCGGTACGAGCCTCCTATTGGATAATTACTGCATGGGTGATTTTTCAGAGGTCAGCTGACTACTTGAATATACTGAATGACCAGGTTATTCCATCAATGGATTTACTCTTCCCTGATGGCACGAGCATATTCCAAGATGACGATGCCAGGATTCATCAAGCTGAAATTGTGAAAGACTGGTTCAGGGAGCATGAGACATCATTTTCCCACATGGATTGGCCACCACAGAGTCCAGACCTTAACCCCATTGAGAATCTTTGGGATGTGCTGGAGAAGGCTTTGCGCAGCGGTCAGACTCTACCATCATCAATGCAAGATCTTGCCATGCAAAACTGATGCAACACTGGATGGAAATAAATCTTGTAACATTGCAGAAGCTTATCGAAACAATGCCACAACGAATGCGTGCTGTAATCAAAGCTAAAGGTGGTCCAACGAAATATTACAGTGTATGACCCTTTTTTTTGGTGGTGTGTTTTGGTGTTTTGGTGTGTGTGTGTGTGTATATATATATATATACACAAATTATGAAGTGGTTTCCAGGGAAACACTTGATTATGACGTGCGCTACAGGGAAATTACCCATGAATGAAATAACGGTTGACATACAGAGAATGATTTTTTTTTTTTTTTTTGCTCCACTGTAGAGGCAGTGGGTTATGAAATCCTGTGATCCATTCTCAGTGCTCAGGTCTTAGTAAACATTAGCTGACACATGGGGGAAAGGAATCCCCATAGCCTCGGGGCCAGATTGCCTTCTGCCAAAATAAGCAGCACCATCCCACCACTACATAGTAAGAGAGACTATCAAGCCAGGAGGTGACAGAAAGAGCAATTACTGGGGAGGAGACTTTCACTCGTCCACATCCATCACCTCTCACAGCACCAGGATGTAAGAGAAAGGCTAGCACAGCTGCATCTTTCGCAACTGGACCAAAGTTGGAGGCCGACATGCGAGCAGCTGCTGGGGAGAAGTCAAGCCTGCATAAAATAGACACACTACCCTCCCCTTGGCCTTTCCCAATGTGGAATAAGCCACAAAAACAATACAATAGCCTCTGTTGTCCATCTGTAGGAGTAAAATGAAGTTAGCCAGCAGCTAACATTATCCTGACTGAGTGACAGGCGGGTGCTTGTTTTTTCTCCGCTTAGCTTTCTTTGTCAGTCAGCTTGGTCTATTTGCTTCTGTCACAATATCTGTACTGAAAAACGACCTACTTTCTATTGTCGTAGAGTGTCATTCAGGGTTTCTGCCCAGTCGCCTTGTCGCGCGGTGCAAGGATGTGCATTCAGGATGCAAAAGAAAGAGTCATCATTTGTTGTATTACAAGTCAGCATACCATGAAAAATGTTTTGAAAACATAACTATTATGAATTATTAGTTTCGGTTAGATAGATTAGCAAGGTACATGCTTCTTTGAGTAATGCTATATGTTTTTTTGTAATCCAACAATGGCTTATTCCATGTCCCAGTTTTTTTTCCTTCTGTCGGATGCTAAGAAGAAATGTTTCAAAACATTTTTATAGACCTAGTGCTTAATGCTGTGAAGCTTCAGTATCAGTTTGTCACCGGTACCTTTGCTGAAATTGAGAAATGATTAGGGCAGACCCCAGGCCTGTGCTTGCATTGAACTCTAGACAGTGATTTTAAATGTTACAGACCTCCAACTCCATGATGATCAATGTACGTCGCATTGTGTGCTTACCCCAGACAACTCTGCAATGATGGTGCACCCTGCACCATCATCGTTCCATTTCCTTAATCCCACATTGCACAGACGATTCTCCAAATGAAATCAAACCTTCTCTGTCCCTGCATTTTCACTGACTATGATATCTGCCAAGGTAACCGCCAGCCTTTTGTAGCACCTTATATCACCTTCAACGCTGAAGGCTTTAAAAAGGGCTAATTTCCATACTAATTTCTTTCCTTTCTCCCTACCCTGACTGTAATTCCAGACCAAGCATCAGGCGAGAAGACATGTGTCGCTTGATCTAACGGCTGAGGACTAATTGCATTCTGGGATACATGCCTGGAATTCAGAGTGTTCAACAAAAAAAGCATGTTGTGCAGGCAGTCTACAACATCGGGACAATTAATAACCCCCCATCAGGGGAGAACATTTGGGCTGTCCAGCAAAAAGACTGTACTGCTGCCTTTATTGATATCTGTGGCCAGATAGACACAGGCCTGCCCTCCCCTGGCAGCAGGACTCCATTGGGGCTCCACTGTGACTGGGCCGTTATGAGGCCAACTTAGCTAGCCTGGTCCAATCATAGAAGCACAAACAAGCCCCTAACCACACTGAATGCTAAGCCAGATCAGTCTCGGGGGTGGTTTGTCAGGTTTTGCAGGGATAACATAGCATGAGATTATTTTTTTTCTCCACTCTGCGTCTCTCTCTCTCTCCCTCCTCTTCTATTTCTCTTTCTGTTATTTTGAATCCACATCTCTCTGAGGGGGGGGGGGGGGGGGGGGGGGGTGTTCTTTTT
>CAAKHB010006961.1:90586-112238 GCA_901007665.1 Aeoliscus strigatus
CAAGCCCCTAACCACACTGAATGCTAAGCCAGATCAGTCTCGGGGGTGGTTTGTCAGGTTTTGCAGGGATAACATAGCATGAGATTATTTTTTTTCTCCACTCTGCGTCTCTCTCTCTCTCTCTATCCATCTCTCTCCCTCCTCTTCTATTTCTCTTTCTGTTATTTTGAATCCACATCTCTCTGAGGGGGGGGGGGCTGCATTTTGACACAAACTGACACGCACACACACTTACATCCGCACACAGTGGTATAGATACAAATACGCCTGAGTGCTTACACCCACACACACGCTCACCTCCTATCTCCCCTCGACACCGCCAAAGCGTCCAAGGTCTCCGTGTATATGTTTCAAACGTGCGGTTCAGTGGAGAAATTCAGACGAGGTGTCCACAGGCTAATGCTGAAATGACAAGTCTTACTAATTTGTGGCCGGCATCCGGAACCTGACACTGGTGCATCAAATGTTGCTGGAGCATCAAGGTGATGAAGTGTAACATTTTAAATGGACCCAATCATAGGGCAAAGTCCTCATTACCAGGAAGGCCCTGGTGGCACATTATGAAAAGCAATAAACATGACCCTGTCCCCGCGCTGCAGCATCTATCACCTCAACAACATATGGGCGCCTGCAGAGACGGCCTGGGGTTTTCTAACAACACTGTCATGGTCAGTGTAAAAGGTAATGTCATTTTCTTAACAAAACCTAATTTTGTGTCCGCAGGAAGTGAACTATCGTCACAGTGAGACTCTAACAGCTGTCGTTTTGTGGCGTATTTGGGAGATAGAGAGAGAGAGGGAGGCAGAGTTTGTGTTTGTGTGTGTATGTGTGTGTGGGAGGGGGGGGTTATCCTCTCTGAATATAACCTTGTTTTCTCATTTTACCGCACACAGATTGGTCAGGCTTGTTAGGATTTAGAGTATTACCACCGCTAAATCAGCCACAGCCGCCTAGAAAAAAAAAAAAATTGGTTGCAACTCGAAGGTTCATTGACATATGTCACCGCCTTGAAATGTGACTGACGCTGCCACAAGGCAGAACAGTCGGAAAGCACAGTTCGAGGCAGTGACCATGATGTCTCAGTTCACCGCGTCACTCTGAGGAGGTGAAAAAGGTACACAGCTGCACTCATTTGTCTTGATGAGGAAACAGCTGTAAACACCCCCAAGGGGGTGACGAGAGAAGTTCGATGTCATGGAGATGGCTGAACCAAGCTCCGTTCTACATTTTCAGGTGTTATCCACCATGTTGTGCCTATTAATCATCTCTGACACTGAATAATTCCAAAGCTAATCAACCATCTTGAAGATGCGGAGAAATTTAAAGATCCTGTCTATTGTTTGCTCAGAGAGGGTTTGCATGTTGTTGATGATTCATTATATTGTTTTCCTTTCAGTTGGCCTGGTCTCCAAACAAAGACGGCTGATTCTGAACACAGAGGTAATCAGATCAATATGAAATTTCCGGCTTATTCTTGTACCCATGATTGGATGTATTGTGCTTCATGCTGTGGGAAAGGGGATGGAATGTTAAACATCATGGTTCAAACTTACAAGCGTTCAAAAAATATACAGCAGCAACAGCAGCTCAAAGCAACTGGGCCAAACTTGGCCCCAAAAAACAACAACAAAAAAACAACCTTTTACTGACTTTGGTTGCCTCAAGCACTCTAGGCTGCAGTGCAATGTTCGATTTCCCAATTCAAGAATACTTAAAAGAGGTCACTCTGTTTTGAAACAAAGTGAACTGGTGTGTTGAAAGACGCATGTCATGGTTTTTTGTCGTTGTTGTTTTTTAGAACTATTGTGACTGACAAAACAATGTCTGATAGGACAACGTCAACCTATAAAACATGCCTTGTTAAAATGGAGGCTATACAAGCATACAAGAGAAAATGAATCACTGGGTCAAGTTTTCTCGTCCACTATAAAACTCTTATGCATATATATTATTGTGAGGATAATTGAAACATTGGAATTGGAACTGTTGATGAACCAAAAATTCACATGTTCTTTTGTCTGCAGAAAAAATGTGTTTGGTTTTTTTTCTCCCTTTTGGAATCCAAAACAACATGACCGTTGTGCTTTGACGAGACCATCTCAATTATACTTGAAACAAATCCGGAATTGGTTTGCTCATTGTCAGATCTTGAACCAACCCAATAGTACAGGGAACGCACGCCCAAGAGCCTCTGCCGCCACATGCGTCCATGATGGTGTTGGTGAGCAAAATCTATTGTGACATGCAGTTAGCCAGAGAGACCCAGATCCGACTAACTGGTGGTAGTTTGTTGCCTTCTTAAATAATTGGAAGTGTACATGTCTCCCTCCTCCTCACGCCCTTCACACACACACACACACACACACACACACACACTTAAATGATGGAAACTTGTATTTTTCTGATGTAAAATTGCAACTTCCAAGCCACTTCGGAGGCACCGCTTAAACAAACAATTTTCATTTGAAGTTGCTGTTTATCCTACAGAGGAACAGGGAGTGTGCGCTGGCTTAAAACCCGAGAAAAGTGTCTGTTAATTGCCATCTAACTGCATAAAGAGCTACACGAATTATGCACAAACAGAACAAGCTTCTCTTAAACATGTTTCACTGCAGAAGCAAATGGGTCATTGGGTTACTAATTATTAATTGTTTAAACACCAACAAACTGCATAATAAATCAGTGTGTCTTTTGATGATCAACAGCCCTACCAATCATGCAGCTTCAAACAGCCACATTCAACAGTTCTCTCATTCACATTTGCATTTGTATGTAATAGGATCCATGTTCATTCAATTCAAGGAACATCATCTATTTCCCACTTGTGTAAGGCAAAGTTGCTGAAACCTTGACCTTTTGTTCAGATGTAAGCGCATAAAAAAAATACACATTACATTCAAATAAAAAAAAAAAGCTCTGTTAGCTGTGAAGACATTTGTGTCCGACAAGTGTGTTACCCATGACAAAACTTCTTCAGTGCTCGCACTTCACTCGATAATGGCGTAAACAGAACAGACAAAAACACAGAACAGTTCCGTTCTATTCCCACTCACATTCACATTCACATTGAAAAGACACGGAGGGAAGGTGATGGTGCTGAGTGGTATTGAACAGGACTGAATGACACAAAGCCAAGCTGTGCCCACAGCACTCCCTCCTCCTCGGTTTCACCAGGAAAGGTGTCACAGACCGGTGCTCCAGGGTTTGAAACACATAAAAATTTAAGGCAACAGAATACAAATAAATGCCAGCATAATACAAATAGTTGCTGAGTTGGAGATAAAAGCCTATTGTGCTCTCAAGTAGTATTTACAGCCAGTGTGGTGGACCCAGCAGACTCTGTAAACCCCTAGATGGAGGCTGAGAGTTGATACTAATTGATGTATCATGGACACGCAGTGTTGCGGGCATATTGTCATTGAACAACGGCATTGAAGAAAGAGCCCGTCAGTTCTCCTTTTTTATGCTCCTGGCAATGGGTGCTCAGGAGGAAATCATTTTTTGTTAAGTGGATGACTATTATGCAGTGGATGAATACTACCAACATCATCTTAAATAAAAAATAAGACTGGCCATCCGACTCTTTGGACGCACCATTGACTGTCTCTGCTGTCTTGCGCTAACTCTTGTAAGTCCGTGTGTGTACGTGAGCCAAGATCCAGTGCCGGGCAGCACACATGGGTGATAATGCCAGCATCTGCCAGAGAAGCTTAGAAATTCCTTTCCAAGCAGCAGCAGGGACAGACTACAGACATGTGCCATTCCTTGGCAGCAGAGAAAAAAATGTATGAAATAAAATCAGTAATTCTCTGTGTACTTTCAAGTGCAAGTGCCCAAGCTTCCCACCACAAATGCTTCAAATACCGTCAAAACCCATGTGAAGTTGTGAAATTCCCATGGACTTCAATACTCTGTCTCTGCCTTCTGTCAAGAATAAACCTGAAAGCACATGCAGTAAAATGCTGACTATATGTCAGGGATTGTATTTGTTATCATGCCAGTACATTAAATTGAAGACATGGATAAGGCTCAGATGATTGATGGAAAACATTTTATTGTACATTTCTGGTTCATCTGCCATGTGTTTATTTCATGTCTATCTCTTAAAAACAGTTGTAACTGTTTTAAAATACCTGTTAGAAATATGTTAACGTCTTTTCCCGGTACGACAGCACTAATGGAATTCACAACAACACTCAAAACACTATGAAAATTCCATGTACCCCCAAAAATATTGATGTTTTGCAGGAAGTACTAATAAATGAAACGGATCATAAAAAATACACTACACTAAAAATCACATTGTCATTGTCGTTGTTACTTTTTCGATCAATGCGGGCTGTCAAGGCAGTAAAATTGAACTAATGTGTGAATTTGTGAAATTGAACATGTGTCATGATGACACCACATTCGCGTACAAGTATAGTATAATTAACATAATAATATACTTGAAATACCAACAATGTCATGCCTTTGTTGGCTTCATGACCAACACCGGAACATTATCACTAACCGGACGTGAGATGATACAACTGACTGACCATGATGCCCATGAATCAGCTACCTGGAAAACACGCAATAACACAAGAGCATCGTTAAAAAACAAACATACAAAGTCCATAATTTAATGTATAATGTGCCTGTGCTCATGCAGGCAGGCGATGTAAGAAAAAGGCCACATTTTATTGTATCGTTCAGTCCATCAGCTGACACGCTCACTGGGGAGACATATACTTTACAAACGAGAAGGCCTAACATGCTTGTAAGATGATCAGGATGATGAAGAAACACCACTTACTATGCAATATGTTGCACATACGGCCATCAGAAACACCCTGAAGAAAACAAAGTCCCCTGCCACCGCCTACAGTTGTTTAACTTGCTGACGTTAAGAATTTATGAGCTTCCGGATTCTTCCGGCGCTCCCCTTCTGCGATTGCAACATGTCTCGCAAAGTGTTATGGAAGCGCAAACAACTTGCTTTGATACGTGCATGTGTGTCAAGATGTGATTGCATTACGCAAGAGAAATGAAAATGTTTTCTCTGCAGGAATATTCCTGACTTTGAATTTTTGCACAGATTCCTCTCAGAAGTAATACAGTACTAGTGTACTAGTACAGTACTATTCTGTATTATTCTAAGTCTAAGTCTGTTTATAGGCTTGTGTCTTTGCCCTTCCATGTGTTCTTCATGTACTACAATTCACACTTTTTCACGTTTTTAACTGCCTTCAGTTTTACGAGGAATGACTTGACCGTGTGTCTGTGTCTCTGTTCTTCTTCTGTGTGTTTCTCCTGTTCCAGAGGCCAGTTGTTGGGTGGAGAGGAGAAGCTGCTGTGCTGTCAGCTGCGGAGCGGCTGCTGCGGACACTAGGTGTCACCCTTGTGACTTTGAAACCGACGTCTGAGCGCGCAGGTGAGACTCAACTGAATGTGTGTGTGTGTGTGTGTGTGTGTGTGTAGGCCAGCTCTTTTTAAACTTTTCTCACTCTCCCATGACATTCCACGATATGATTCACCGCATAGGATGTTGGTCTGAATTATATATGATGAGCACAAGACATTTTCTGTGGCTGATGCCTTTCACTGATTAGCAGACTGGAGATCACAACCCACCCACCCACCCAAATGACATGGCAAGTACAATCAACTGTAAACAAACATGGTAAAATACACTGTAATCAAAGAAACTGTAATGGATACAACATATAAAGTTAGGTCAGTTCAACACATCCTTTGTGTGTTTGTGTAATTGACATCATGGCATGTTACCCTCCAATACATGGACGCTGGTGCATCCTTATGCTGGTTCCTTGCAGGGTGGTAGTGGGGGGGGGCATGTTCGACTTCCAGTGATGTAATACGATGCGCACAGTTGCAAACGCTCTGTGGATCACACGTGCCATTCTTGTCTTTAAAGCACACCGCAGAGGGAGGCAGAACCTTCCTCTGCAGCGATGATGTGTAGAAGCAGAAAAAAAACAACTTTTTTTTTTACTGCTAAAAAATATCCTCTCTCTATCACACACACACACACACACACACACACACACTTGTGAAAGACCCCCATGTGTCCCCACTTTCGGAGAGGCTGCAGCAGCGATCATCTAATCCACAGCTAGACTCGGCAGTAATTGCCGCTGGAACCGTCCGTCTACAGGAGAGCAGGTAGTTGGACGCGTTTCGTTGCTGTACTTTGCCCCACCCACCGGCGGCTCCAGCCCTGCTGTGTAACCCCTGATTGGCTGAGGGGACTGCGGGTCCAGAGACTGAGCGCCGGGCTCGGAGCTGCACGTCCACCAGTGTTCACCAGTGGGGCGAAAGGAGCGCTTGTTGGAGTCAACCAGCAACGAGTGGTGATTTCTCTCTTTTTTTTTTGCCTTCCACCACACTGGATATAGTTCCTGTGCGTCTTGTTTTGCTGTAGCCGTAAAGGAAGAACGTTTTTTTTTTTTTGCTCACTGGCTCTATATTCTCAACGGATGTTCTTTTTTTTTGGAAATGTGATAAATTCATGGACCCGCTATCCGGATGTGTGTTTGCGTTTCCTAAGTGTTTACGAGGAAAATAATTAGTCAGTAGAAAAACCTTCCAGACTTTCAGACGGGACGTAAAGACAGAGTCTGCTGGAGATGAAGAGGTAATCGGGACTTCGGTGATGTGATGAAACATTCCTGCAGCTGGTCTCTACGCAAAGATATTCGGACTGAAGCTGGTAAATCTTTGTGGGGCTGCAGATCTTTTTACACTCCCCCCCATCATCTGACACGAAGCTTCAACAGACAGACATTTGATAACAGTTTGTGTGACCCAGAGAGAGATGCATTTCCAAAATACCACTTGAGTATTTGCTGGCATCGCGGCGGTGAATTTTAACGGACTTCTGCGCCTCTGTCACTTCCATCTGCACGGAAAATACAGATCTTGCCGGACTGGTTCACAGAAATTCAAATTGTGTGTTCTATACACAGCGTTTCTCTTATGGACACTTCGTCATACGATCCGTGCGTAAGAGCAGTTTGCCGCTTGATCAGACCTGCACGGATTTACACGACTAAATCACTGTTGTGAGGAGATTCAGCATGTTTTTGCAGACCTGTCACGTTCGCTGCAGTAGACCGGAGGATGTTCTCTGTCTAAGAAGAATGAAATAGGACAAGACATTTGAAAAAGAAAAAAAATAGAAAAAAGAAATCCAGTTTTCGGACCATGTTATAATCTGCGCACACACGAGCTCTCCATCATCCAACACTTGGATGTGATAGGCATCAGTGTGCGTAATTATCACACACTCTTTTTTTTTTCTTCTAGGCTGAAACGAACTCAACAGGTACAAATGCAAACCAAGGAAATGGAATTCATACAACTATGTGCTGTGTTGGTCCTCTTCTTTGTCGGGACTGAGGCTGTTATCAACCTTAAATATGGAATAAACGAGGAGATTAAGCCCGGGTCAGTCATTGGGAACGTGACAAAGGACGCGCTAAAGCAAGGATTCCAGATCGCACCGCAGCCCCCGTACTTGAGGGTTATCTCGAATTCGGAACCGCGATGGGTGGAACTCAGTCCGGCCGGGATCCTTACAACCCAGATGAAGATAGATCGGGATGTAGTTTGTCGACAGAACCCAAAGTGCATTATTTCCCTCGAAGTGATGTCAAACTCCATGGAGATCTGTGTTATCAAAGTGGAAATAGAGGATCTGAACGATAACGCACCCAGATTCCCGACGAGCCACATCGACTTAGAGATTTCTGAGAATGCCTCCCCTGGTACCAGGTTTCCCCTAGAGGGGGCAAGCGATCCGGACTCAGGGATCTTTGGAGTGCAATCGTATTCCATCACCCCAAATGAGCTTTTCGGACTGGAGATCAAGACCCGAGGAGATGGGTCCAAAATTGCAGAGCTTGTTGTGCAGAAGTCCTTAGACAGGGAGACCCAGTCCCATTATACATATGAAATAAGCGCAGAAGACGGAGGAGACCCTCCAAAGATCGGCGCAGTCCAATTAAATATCAAGGTGATCGATTCAAACGACAACAATCCCGTTTTTGACGAGCCTGTTTACACGGTCAACGTGATGGAGAACTCCCCCATCAACACTTTAGTCATAGACTTGAATGCCACGGATCCTGACGAGGGCACTAATGGAGAGGTTGTGTACTCCTTCAACAGTTACGTCACGGAGAAAACGAGGGACGCGTTCAAAATTGACCCCAGAACGGGCATCATCACTGTCAACGGGGTTCTGGATTATGAGACAACGCAAATATATGAGATTGACGTCCAGGCCAAAGATCTGGGTCCCAACTCCATACCGGCACACTGCAAAGTCACAGTGAATGTGATGGACACCAACGATAACCCACCGGTCATCAGTCTGCTCTCACTGAACACAGAGATGGTGGAAGTCAGTGAGAACGCACTGCGTGGATATGTCATTGCATTAGTTAGGGTGTCAGATAAGGATTCTGGAGCAAACGGCAAAGTGCAGTGCAGGCTTCAGGGCAACGTTCCGTTCAGACTTCAAGAATATGAGAGCTTCTCCACCATACTTGTTGATGGAAGGCTGGACAGAGAGCAGAAGGACACTTACAACCTAACCATCCAAGCAGAAGACAGCGGCATCCCTCCTTTACGTGCCACCAAATCCTTGGTGGTCAAAGTCACCGATGAAAATGACAACCCACCCCACTTCCTGAAGCCACACTATCAAGAGATGGTGATGGAAAACAACCTGCCGGGCTCATGCCTGCTGGCAGTTTCAGCAGAGGACCCGGATCTGGGGATGAATGGCACCGTCTCCTACTCCATTGTTCCTGGTGAGATTAAGCACATGGATGTAAACACATATGTGAGCATAAATCCATCAGGCCGCATTTACTCCATGAGATCATTCGATCACGAATACACAAGGACTTTTGATTTCAAAGTTTTGGCCAGAGACAATGGTAATCCCTCTTTATCAAGTAACGCCACCGTGCGCATTGTCGTGTTGGATGTCAACGACAACACGCCGATCGTGACCCATCCTCCTCTCGTCAATGGCACAGCTGAGGTCTCCATTCCGAGAAACGCAGGGGTGGGTTATATGGTGACCCAGGTTAAAGCAGACGACTATGATGAAGGGGAGAACGGGCGGCTGACTTACACCATCTCGGAGGGGGACAGGGCTTTCTTTGAGATTGACCAAGTGAACGGAGAAGTGCGCTCTACCAGGATGTTTGGAGAGAACGCAAAATCCTCCTACGAAATCACAGTGGTAGCAAGGGACCACGGCAAGCCCTCTCTGTCTGCCTCGGCCTACATCGTGGTGTATCTGTCCCCGGATCTGGACCGGCAGGAGTCTATTGGACCTGTCAATCTCTCCCTCATCTTCATTATCGCTCTGGGCTCTATCGCAGCCATCCTGTTCGTCACCATGATTTTTGTGGCGGTCAAGTGCAAGAGGGACAACAAGGAGATCCGGACATACAACTGCAGGTACTGACTCTGTGTGTGTGTGTGAGAGAGAGAGAAAGAGAGAGAGAGAGAGAAGGAAGCAAACACTTGTCTGTGTCAGTGCTTTGCTTTTGTCATGCAGCATGCAGGGCCTCTGGATGTGAGAACTGCCCTTTTTTCCCTCCAAAGCTGAAAGTGACTGCAAACTGCCTCAAAGGGAACTTGTTCTGCTGTGGTCCACTGTTCCGTGACACAGAAGAGATTTGATTGGCTGATTTAATCCGTGCATTGTAACCAATTGACTCATAAATATGATGGTTCAATGGACTCGTAAATATGACAGTTCAACTGTCATGTCCAATTTGCGGGTGTGTTGCCGGACAATTAACGTCCCGCTGGTTCAACAGAAGCGCAAGGCATTTATTATTTAACGTCAGCCGTGGCTGATTGGCTGTTATCAACTTTAATCTGCTGTGATTATGGCGTCATTCACATTGAACTTTCCTCTCATGCACCAAACTGCTTTAAAGTAAAAGTGATTTTCGGGGAAAAAAAAAAATTGCATAATAATCCAAATTTTGATCTTGAAATTTTGATTTGGCTCTGATCAACTAAAAGCTCCACATCATTAACCAGTTCTCCTGGAAAGAAGCAGATCATTATTTTTTAACTTGCATATTGAACATTCTGCTTTGTTCGTCAATCTGAGCATCAGCTCTGGCTTTGATTTCCCTGTGCCACATTACGATGATGAATTTACATATAGATTGGATTTACGACTTTAACCTGCAGCTATAATCATATTTTGCTCCAAACATAATTTTGTTGACTTGACGTTAAGTTGAGCTGTTCCTCAAGCATGCTGTAATAAATGTATTTTAGAATGACATTTATTTTAATTACTTACTTATTTACTTACATAGAATACAATATATTCATTGTATTTGGCCAACTTTTGCGTAGCAAATAGTATTTTTTCCCCCCTAGAGGCTCTGACATAAAGAAGTTCTAGTTCAGGGCTGTCCTGAAGATAAACACATTAAAAGCTATGAACGTTAAAACTATGTTTTATGTTGACACTGAGGATATAAACGTGTATGTGAACGCATCACGTATTATATTCTTGATGCCTGTTCCGTTCTAGCTGGGTGAACAAACTCTGATAGACTACAGCAAAGTCACAATTCAAAACTGCTGTCAATATTTGTACCCTCCCGGTACGAGGCACCCTCCCTGCTGGGTGCTTTAATCAGCACTGATGTGCCCTTCGCCTCCGTCACCACCTCGAATATGAGGAACAGTTATCTCCAATTTATTGCTTGTCCTTTGTCAGTCTGTCTGACTGTGAAGATTTCCCCTCCTAGATTTCAATTTGTGCACAGAGTACAGACAACATGTTCAAATGATAAATGGAAGAAAAGATGGAGTATTTTCAACCCTTGCAGCTGCCCATTTTCTTTCCTCTAAATCAAGGGAGAGCAGAATGGGGGCGGGTGCTGTTTTCAAGATGCAATCTGAAAGAAAAATGAAAGAGACAAACTACAATGGTGCTTCTTAGCCTGTGTGATTGTAGAAGTGACAGAGGATTAGAGCTGCATTTTAGTTAGAAACTGAGGGCAGTGGGGGCTGGGAGCTGAGACATTTCAGAGACGAGAGAAAAGACTAGACATGTTCCAGATATCGCAAAGGCAATTTACACAAAAGTTTGTTTTGCAGGATTTTTCTGGAAGTAAGCCATATGCTTCACCATGTGCTGTAAAATAGACCAGAATTTGCAATGCGCATGTTAAAAAAAAATACATGAGATATAGCAAATGAAGCTTGGTTCCCTATGGAGAGAAGAGCATCTCTTCTCCCGTGGAAAACTTCATGGCTCTGTGAAGAAGGGAGATTTCCCTCAGTTTGAGAATCCTTTGATTAAATGTGGCTGTGTTGCTCATTTGCTCTTATTTAAGTCAAAATACTCTTTTCAACTCTGCAGCAGCCACTGAAAGCAGCTAAATGAATTTGAATCTGTAGCTCCCCTGCACTGCTTATTGCTTGTGGGCTTGCTTGATGATTTAAAAAAAAAAAAAAAAAGGTGGGGGGGTGGGAATGGTGTGGACTGCGTGCTTTGAATATGATTGCATATACCGGTAGTGCTGCTAGTGTGTTCTTTTGCTTTGCTTCTGTGGTTTTGGCATGTTTGCATAGTGTCTGCCTGTTTGTGACATGTTGTGGGTGTTGAGCATGCAAATGGAAAACAAACTAGAACTGACAACTCCATTACAATCCAAAAGTGGAAAGTCACTTAAGATGGCTGATCCACCTCTGGTCACAGGCAATTTGTCTGGCCTTTGTCTGGCACCCATGGTTGAACATCGTCCTAGCTGGCATGGTGGAAACGCTGTTTGACCATGTGGAATGGGAAGACAGAACACTGCTTTATTGAGTCTGTTCAGTTTCTTCTACTTGCGCAGGGTGGCGGAGTACTCATATGGTAGCCAAAAGAAGTCGAGCAAGAAGAAGAAGCTGAGCAAGAATGACATCCGCCTGGTACCACGTGATGTCGAGGAGACGGACAAGATGAATGTGGTGAGTTGCTCGTCTCTCACCTCCTCGCTCAACTACTTCGACTACCACCAGCAGAGCCTGCCACTGGGCTGCAGGCGCTCCGAGAGCACCTTCCTCAACGTGGACAACCAGAACTCACGCAATGCAGCTCCCAACCACGGTTATCAGCACACGTTCACTGGGCAGGGCCACCAGCAGCCAGACCTCATCATCAACGGCATGCCACTGCCAGAGGTGAGATACAATCCACTGTGCTCTGTCCTACATCCTTGGCTGGGCTGCGTCGGACAAAGGTGTCGACGCTACATGATACATGTTACTATTGAGTTTCAGTGCCAGGAAGAAGCAGTCAAGTCAGATGTGTTAGATGACTTTTGAGAATGATAGAAAGAAATGTGAAGATGACTATTATTTAGCTTTTCAGCGTATCTGAAGGTTCAGTGATATCTCAGACCTGTATTGCACCAAATGTTACACTGCCAATGATGGAAAGCGGAGCCATTTGAAATGGCATGTGTCTATCTGAGTGGAATCCTGTGAGACTATTCAAACTGAAGCTTGCCAAGCAGAATTCCGTAGCCTGACAACATGGATAATTTGACCTCTCTTATTGTTTCTGTTTTTATGATTATTCGTGTGCGTTGAGCTATGGCAACAAGAGCCTGAACACCTGCCAGATGTATTGACCCAGCTAATCAGCTGCGCCGCATGTAATTTCAGGTCCCAGCAAAAACAATAATCATTGGCTAAATGCGTTATCTACGTGTCGACCATTTGGCAGCGCAGCCATGCAGTGTTACCACATGGCTGCTCTGTGCAGCCAGCCGTTGAATTATCCTGACATACCATGCATGGCGCAAGCAGAGCTGTGGAGCTCCGACTAGACAGTCAATTCAAGTCGACAGAGTGTACGCGGACCAGCTGATCTTTAGTTTATAGATTTCAGTATGTATGAGCTGCTCGATTGGATTCACCCTACACGTTCTCTTCGTGATCCGCTTCTCTGTGATCCGATGGGAAGGAACATTTTCTGTTTGTGTGTCGGAGAAAAACATGAAATGTGTGCGCTCGCTCTGAGAGTCGAACAACAAATACACACACACACACGCACGCACCTGTGCAGGCAACTTGTAATTGATGACTCCAATCTCCCTTTGACATTCAGGGAGAAGAGGGTGGGGTGTGGGGTTGCTAGTGGGGGTCTTAAAACAAGAAACACAAGCTGGATATTGATGTATTGACTTGATGATCCAGAGATATTCAGGCACCAATGGATGCTGAGAGGTCAATGAGACCTACTTACAGGCATGCTGATTTACTGGGCCTGTCTGAGCTGGTTGTAAGTGAGCGAGCGTGCGTGTGCGTGTGTGTGTGCGTGTGAATAACGCAGGCGGAGGGAATGCAAACCGTTGTAACGCGGTGGTCCTGTGGTGTTATCCAGTCAGTGGCAAAGGTGGGGCTGTTGGGCTGGTACATGCAGCGATCTGGATGCTGTGATTGTATTTGCTGGTAGGTAGCAATATGCAGGTCGTTGCCCTTCTTCACCTCGGCCAAAAAAAGAAAAAAAAAAAAATGAAAGAAGCTGGAGCCACATCCTCCGGCTTGGCTTAACTATCCAATCAAAGCACATTTGCCTCAGGATTAGGAACGACTTTATTTGTTTCAGCTAATGAAAAAGTGGAGAGTCAGACAAATAGGGTTGGAGATTGATTCTGATAATCCTATATGCAAAGCTAGCAGTTGTCTTGATGGAGTTGTATGAGGGCAAACAGAGAGATGGGAGAGGTAGACGACACCTGTAAATGAGTCTTAGCACCAGGTGTCTGAGCCTTGGCGTGATTGATTGCTGGGCTAGTTTTGGCATGTGGCTTCCATTGTTCCTCACCTCTACTGATGTTGACAAACACCTTTTTGACCCGGTCTGTGAGTGTGTGAATGGGGCGAGCCTCACCTTCCTTCACATTAACACATCGTTCTCTCGTCCTTACTAAAGACAAGAAACTGTACAGTGTGTCACTCTTAAGTGAAATGTTTTCAGTGTAATCACAACTCCCTTTACAGTCCAAACAGTAGTGAAATGACTGATAATTGCTTTGTTACAATGGGCTAGCTTGGGCTTGAAAGTACTTGACTCCTCAACCCTGTGTCCTTTAGACTGGCAAGGACAAGCAAGCGGCTGCAGTGTTGTGTTTACCGAGGCTGATTTGTCCCAAAAATTGTTTTTCATCCTGAGGGCAGCCCCGTAATTACCCATGATTCATTTATTCCTTTGCGGATGAGCTTTTTGTTTTCACACCAGGGCGCAAAGACGCCTCTGTTTGTTTTCCAAGCATTTAAAAAGAAAATGATCGTAGCCATCACAATGTGGATAAAAAGTCTGAGGTGGTTTGCGAGAGGAGGGCACAAGCTTGTGTGAATTTGTAATGTATGTTTGTGCAGCCATTGTTAGTGTATGTGGGGCATCCTGCTTAAGTCAGAGCAGCTGGAGGAAAGCTTTTCCTGCCTGAGAGAACACACACACACACACACACACACACACACCCAAACAACCGACTTGGCCAAGATAACAGTGACAGGTCTCCCCAAAGGCCTCATACCTGCAATTGCATTGTGTATATTGCACGTTCCCTTGTGGAAACGTGTACCAGTGTGTACTTCCCTGCACATCCCTGTCCATTGTTTTGAAAAGCTTCATCGGTGAGATGTTTGTTAGACCTGCCTATCGTAGCATATGAACAGTCACAGGAGAATAGAGCTGTCTAACATGGCTTAATTATATTGAATCACTTGGTCGGGACAATTATACAGTAAAGGAATGGCCTTTGGCGAAACTGCACCAAAAACACGCCGTGTTTACCAGGACTCTCACACCTGTGCTTCCAGATAATGAGATAATAACAGTGACTGATTCGTCTGCAGGTAAGATTGTAGCATTTTAAAACAGGTGATGTATTCATTGTAAAAAAGATAAAAAATAGAAAAGAGACTTTGCCCCACACGTCCAATACACACAAATAACGATTCCGTTCCATTCTACTGCATTGTAATGTGTAATAAACCTCAACACTGTGCCACAGTGCCACATTACAATTAATCTTTATCACACATTACAATGTCAATGTGTTTATGTCCTTGAGGTGAAGAAAGCGAAATCTGTTTTTCTTTTATTCTGAGTTCAATTCAACATTCATTGGAGAGATGTTTTATTCTCAGACAATTCTGTGACCACTGCGCAAACGCCTCCATCTCCTCTGTGTTGACCCGGACGTGAGAGTGGACAAGTTAGTTTTCCTTCTCATTTAGTTATTTAGTCATTTAGTCTCCCTGTAGCTAGTTTATTTCTGACGAGATTAAGGGCAGACTACGCTGAAGAGCAAAATCCTCCTCTGCGATTGGGAATGGATGTTCTTTTTGTGTTTGTTTTTTCGCACATTTACAGCCAATCAAAAGGACATAAATGAGAAAAGGGAACAAAACAACTGACGTGGTATCTCAATGCGCCTCAGCTTTCTTTCTTTCTTTTTCTTTTCCTCACAGTAAGTAAAGAAGATCCTTTGATATATTGATGCTGGAGAGAGGCTGCGTCCCCTGATATCACTTCACATCATCACAATATGCATGGGAACATTCAAACGTGTCATACTGAGCATCCAAAGTAGATGTAATGCTGTCAGCACGTAATACACATCTGTTGAAACTGCCAGCCAGTGCTCACACACACACACACACACACACACAGAGACACACACGCGCGTGCATACATCGTGTACCCATGCACACAGAATAGTTCTTTCAGAGTGTCACATTTATTTGATGTAAGGCCGTGAGATTATCATTTACATCACTGTGAATGACTTGGAAATCTCTGAAGGGGAGAAAAAGACGTTGTCCATACAACATTGTCTGTGATGAAACATGGATGTGATTCTCATTGAAAGTACCTTTTTTGATGTTGTTTTAATATTGTTATAATTCCCTGGTGATGAAGATAAGGTTAGTTATAAATAGATCAGGTTTTATCAATATTCCCTGTCACGTGCTTGTTAGATTCCACACTGGCGCTTGTTAAAATTTACATGATTACTTCTTACTAGTTTTCCTGTACATTCAATTATTGGCAGGTTTGTGATCCCAGCCAGAAAAGGTTGACTCGAAGCCAGGGATTGACAGAAACTAACCATGCTGCTGCTCGCAGGCTACGCGATAACACCGAGAGCAGCGATAGTACCTGGTACTATCATGTGTAGTACAAATCATGTGATATTGCAGAGTGGCCAGTCTCTGACTGGTCACTAAAGAGAGAGGGGGCTGTCCCAAGCGCTACCTTCAACACAGGAGTCTCCCAGCAGTTTTACTGGCGATAGTGATATAGTTCGTCACATGCTCAGTTAAGATGGTTGATGTGCCCGTTTAAGGGAGTCCAGATGTTTGTGGGTTTTTTTTTTGGCTGGTGAGAATGTTTACATTAAGAGCTGGATGGAGAAGAGACCCGCTGCACGGAGCGGAGTTCCGTGTCAGCGGCCGTGTCCTTCTCCGTCTCTGTCCGTGACAGAAATTCCCAGACTGAGCAGCACGTACCTTGCTGAAACTGTATTGTGGAAAAGCGCCATCTGCCTGCTCGCTCGCTGATGCTGAGTGCGTCCGTGGCTGGGACGGCCGTTGAAAATGAAAACAAAATTATATGCATAACTTTTGATTTTAATGTCTTTTTATTCAGCGTTTTCTATGCTGTTTTCAACAGTAGAGAACTGCTCTCCCCTGTCACACTTGGAACAATATTAGCTGTGAAATACAGAGGATAGAAATCAAACTGTCCTTGAATTTTATGTAACTCAGTGCACAATGCGCAATACTCACTGTACTGAAACCTCTCATGCCAGATTTTTATTCTCTGAAGGTTTGTCACATATACAGTATAGAAAGACTCATCATTAAGGGAGACATGAGTGTTTGAACCATTTAAATTTAAAGTCAGTGCTGTTTTCCCCCCCCTTATTTATGTATATTTTGATGTTTCAGAAGCGTGTGAGGTGTAGCGTGCACACTCAAAAGTCTCCTCCTTGCATGAGATTTGAAAAAGAATCGTTTCATCTCCAGAAGCTTCAGAGGCTCACTGATTGAGTGGCAGATGAACCTGTTAATTATTTAGAGAGGTTATTTGTAAGGCAGACACTTGAAAAATGCTCTGCTTTTCAAGTGTCAGTGTTTATAAGGTGAAATAAATCGGTGTCTGTCAGAAATAAATGAACAGCACGGCAGTGATGTAGTCTGTGCCCTCTTACAACATTTCTCATCTGGTTCTCACTATCGGAATTTAACTCTCAAAATTGGTGATGTTGGAGGTTAATTTTGTGACATTACTCAACAAGATGATTTTCTCTCCATGCACATACAGCACTGGTTTTACACTTGGTTAGGTTTTTATAGCCTTGACCCGTACCCACGCCAACCCCATCACCACATGTCACTCTTGATGTTGTTGAGGTGCTGTGAAATGACAGAACATTCCTCAGGCAGCCAGTCAGAGCCATCTACGCCTGCCGGGTTGCCACCCTCTCGTTGGAATCAGAGCATCTAGTCAAAGAGGTCAAGAGTCAAAACGCGAGTGACAGTGTTTGACATACACAGGGCACCACATGTGTCCACGAACACATGCGAGCGCTAAGGATATAGAAGGCATCATAGATAAGAGATTTATTTCTAGAATGTCTAACAGTATATACGGTATATATATATATTTACACAACCCATTCCTGTTGTCTGACCCAATCGTGTGTCACATTTGTATAGTTATTGACCGTATTTCTTTTCTCTACTTTTTCCAGTTTTCCTGTTTTGGTTTGTTTGTGTTTAAAAAAAGAAAAAAAAAAATCAAACATGATAAATTTTAAATATTTTTTCCAGGAACAAATTGCAGAAAGAAAATCTTTTTGATGCTTGCTCTTTCAGCCAACTTTTGAGATTATGTTCTTCATGGCGTCATTGAGCAGGACAGTATACGTTGACTGTTGAGCTAACTGACCGTTTTGAATATGTTACACAAGTCCTCGAAAACACTTTAAATGCATACGCACCTAAATCCAGAAGGGGTGTAATGTCATCGGACCTGGGCTGATGGCTTCACACTTAAATTAGAGAAGGCTAAATGAAGTGAAGGAAAATGACATAGTGATGTTTATCGCCAGGGAACGGGACATCATTACGCACCTTGTTAAGCCCTGCAAGCATTGCTGCATGGACGTAATTACCCATTTAAATGAGTTTCCAGCAGTGTGTTTCTTTTTTTCATCCTTTCTCAAATTAAACTCTCTGACACAAATATGCCACATTGTATTTGCTCTCAAGGAAATCACTGGAGTCACTGAACTCCCAACCTTTGGGCAAATAAGCGTGGTTATTTATTGTCAGGCAGTTTTAATCGATAACACACACACACACACACACACCTCCAGCCTTGTCTTTTGCTTTTATTTTGATACAACAGTTGTGGTTGTAAATATAGGTTACGTTTCTCATATCTTAACAAACAAGTCTTAAAAAAATGGCAAAGTACATTTCGATAATCAGGATTTTCCCTTATCACATAGAAAAGGTCAAGCTACAGATTTAAAAACACCAACCGTAAGACTTGTTATGGCCTGGAGAGAATTCTGTTTGCTGTACAAGCTCACGATACACATTTGCCCTGTCGTGTCTTGTGTGTGTCAGGAGGAATCTACATCTCCGTTCCACGGGTTTGGGAACATGAAAACAGGAGCACTTTACATAAAACATAAAAATACATTGACACTTTTAAATATATTTGTTTCTCCTTACTCTGAGGTCAAGTTTTGGGGTATTTTTACATAAACCAAGGGAGAAAACTGAACTTTAAATCCAAATATTTGGGGAAGAGTGGCTATTTGTTGAATTCCACAGATATGGGGCTTGAAATGTTTACTTGGAAACGGTCTTTTTTTGGTTGAACTATAGTTCACCAGACTTGTGGCTACATTGCTCAGATTCCCGGGGGCTTTCTGCTCAGCACTGATCTTGTGTGTTTTTTCGACCAACAAAGACATGTGGGAGGGATTTTACAAAACATAACAATACTCACTGTGAACGGAAAGTTATCCAAGGAGTCAGCTCTGACACCAGGGAAGAATGACCTTTCCCAAAGAGCTGAAACAAAGAGCGAGCAGGAGGATGTTAGTTAGCATTTCCCCCATCAGATTAAATGTCAGCTTCTGCATACATGATTGTTGAATGGAGAGTAGGAAGACTTGAAGTTATCTAATTTGCTGGAGGATGGATGGCTCCTGAGCTGAGGACATTTCAGTGCCATGGTCATTTTATTGTCATTGTTGTCTGCTGCCTTTGCGGTGACTGAAAACCTAATTCAGCTGCATGTAAGAATGACTGTGCCCCCTGTCTACCTTTAGAAGAATTCTGACGAGGCAGCGCAGACGACAGGGAGTGATTGTCCTTGTATTACACAAACACACCACGTGGTTGTTGTGTTTGCTCGTAGCGGTGCGGCAGCCTCTCGTGTTCCTCCTCTCTTTTCATGTAAGCAAATTCGTATGGTGCTTTTGTTTCTCGACACAAACCTGGATTTGCATCAGGGAGTAATGTAGGGGATGTGTGATGAGCGTCGAAGCTGTTGGCAGCCAAGCCTCGGTAGCGGCAGTATCGGCTGCCTCTGAGGCACACAGCAGTATGGCTAGGAGAGCAGCAGGGTAGCGTAATTGTGCATTGTTCATCCATAGAACAGAGGTAGAGCATGTAATGAGCTGTAGCATTTTCACCCAGCCAGCCTAATGGGCTATGACCGAATATAGGCCTCTCTGAGCCCTCGGTGGCTAGTGTCTTGGGTCTTTTCTTTTCTCCCTTTCTCCCCTTTTACTCCGTGTCAACCATTCCTTCACCCCTTTTATCTCCCTCCTTCACCCCCTTCCACTCCCCTATTGTCCTCCTGTCTGAAGAAATGCTGGGACCCCTAATGTGCTGAATGTGTGGCTCCTTTTCTCATTCATGATGTCTGCGAAGCTCTAAGCAGTCAGTCTGATTCGTCCTGACATAAATCTGAATCGCTCATTGACGGAAAGCACCATGCGGGGTGATTACATTAAAAATCCACACACATACAAATAAAAGTTCAAGAGGAGAATTTGCTGATGTTAGGTGTAGGGGATTTGTCGTTAGAAGTCTGTCAAAGACCGTTTTGCATTTTGATTATCTAGGCTTTCTGAAAGCAATTCAGGTATGCATGTTGTGCTCAGGCTATAGTCTTCTTGGGATTAGAGGTTTATTGAAATGGCCCAGGCATATTATTTACCCCTAGTGGCAGATCCAAGGGGGTGGGGAGGCCATTTCTTTGCCTGTGTGATTTCAGGTCAAAGAATGGGTGCCAGGGAATATGTTAGATATGGCAGAGGGTGAAAACACTAATAGCTATGATTGGCTCGAGAGGGAATTTACTCACACATTTTTTGTCTTCTTAAGGCATTGAAAAACAATATTCAGAGTTAAGTTGGCATCTGGCTATGGAGCACAATAGGATATCATTTTTGTCTTTCCCCTCACGTCCAGCGTTTGACATACCGCTGCCCAGGCGGCCGAGTTAATGAATGAAAAGCACTTGGCATCTGTGAGACTGCTCTGAGTGGAGTACTTTGCCCTGTAACTACTTTAGATTACTGTCCTGTACCTGTTTTCTATTGTTTCCATTTCTGTATCATGGACAGCTCGTGATAAGGCGAGGTACGGCAAGATGTCCATTCTCATTAGAGCTGGGAATTAAAGGAACGCTTACAATGTCTGGGCTGAGATAATGTAGGTTGGCTGCTCCTTTGGCGAACACAGCAGGAAGGTTTGCGTGGGGCTGCGTTCAAGAGCTCTCATCTAGTTTGGGGGTTATTACACAGACACAAAATGTAAGGACTGACACACACAAACACTGTTCAAGTTGAGTTGATTGTCTGCGGTTGCTGTTTTTATTTGGTTCAGCTAAAAGAATACGGCAATGATAAATGATTCTCCCTGAAAAAGGAAAAGTTTGAATGTTTTGAGTTGAAACGGTGAAATCTTTTAAAGTTTCACTGCCAGCCACCCTCACTAAGCTACATGAAATAAATATAACGTGTTGATTCATTATCTAGAGTGGACTCCAGGCTGTATTTGCCTTTGGACACAGTTAAAGGAGCTGTTCCCCTCTGCTGCAGCTTTATGAGTTAATCTAATGGATGCTGGCTACAGCCTGAAAAGGCAGAAAAGAAAAAAAAAAGAAGCTCCGGTCACAGCGTTGCCCAGTTGCCTTTTTTAAAAATCTTGGACAAAATGTTATTCATTGCAAATGTTAATATTTGCTGTCCCCCTTTTGTTTGTGTAAGATAGTGATGGGGGAGGACGGACATGGCGGCGGTGCTCTGACTTTTCATTTGTTCGCTACCCAGTAATGATTATTTTAGCCTCTAAGCCGCAGATTTGGCCTTGTTTTGCCATGGGAAGCAGTGTCGATGGGAACGGGACAGCACGGCTGAGGAGCTTGTAGCTAAGCTGGTTGGCAAAGGTATACAGCATGGCAGACATTTTGAGAGTAGTCACTGGAGGTCGGCTAGGAGTGTGTGTGTGTGTGTGTGTGTGTGTGGGGGGGGGGGGGGGGGAGAGAGAAGGGGGG
>CAAKHB010006961.1:112258-124347 GCA_901007665.1 Aeoliscus strigatus
GCGCAGAGATAAGGGCGGAATAATCAGTAGTAGGTGGGAAGGCGTTGAGTTTGGCTGCTGGTTTACCATGTTTGTTCGCCGGCTCGCTGGATGAGAGTGTTTCTAATAATAGACTTGCATCATTTGCCTCGTTAGGAGTGTTGGTAAAAAGCCAGTCGCCAGTTTGCATGAGCAACTGCAGAAAGCTGACTTTTGGTTTAATTTGGAGGACTAGCTATAATCCAGACTAAGTCCCTTAAAGCTGAAGCCCCCTCCCTCCTCCCACCGCTGTTGGATTACGGGAGTGTCTTTAAAAGGATAAGGACCCGCTTATCACTGCTTCCCTCAACACTTGTTTGGGCCTTTAGATGTTGGGGGAGGATGGTTCATCGTCACCCAGTGTGAGTCAGAGATTAGGCATCTGACAACGGAGATCAATAATAATCACGATTTATGAACACAAAGACACGTAGATGTGAGCGTATGCTTCGGCTCCCACCCGAGTGAATTCATCGCGAAGATGAATCCGAGTGACTCAAGCAGCGAAGTCGAATGTCCAAATGGAGCTCCAGTGCTGCGCCTGTTACCTTTAATCACTTTCACACGCTTGACACAAGCGCTAGAGCCATTGAAGCAACAAATCGATAAACTCATCAAAGCTGCACTGAAATGTACAAATCTCCCTTCGTCCGACATCAGTTCCTCATTTACCATCTACATAAAATGAAAAAACAGTATTTGCTTTGTACACAGCGTGTCGTAATCGTCAAAAGCATGCCAGCAGAGCAGGTAGCTGCTTCTCTAATAAATAAAACCCGATATTTTTCTATTTATGTATTGATTTTAGAAAAAGATAAAATCATTCTGTCATCACTGTGTGGTTGCCAGGTTACGACGGAGACCACCAACATGTCAGCGCTCCAGGCCAGGAATTAGAAAACCACATCAAACAAATTTGATATTGATTAGTGATATTTTCAGGTGCCTGTAGTATTTCTGTACGTCAAGCAGCACTGTCTAAAACGGCCATGGTATTCTGACTGATGAGCAGCCTCCTTTTGGTAAAACTCCAGCTCCGCCAGCTCCTCCTACAGACTAAAATGCAATTTGCAAGAGTCTAATGCTCCCTGCCCCAAACCACCAATCCAAGCCAGGAGGAGTGTTTGTCTGTCTGTCTATATTTGGACGCTGTGAATTGCTCAGGTGGTCGTTTGGTGTGTTGCTATGGTAACCTGGCTTCTATCAGTGCCATGTGAAAAGGGGAGGGGCTTCAGAGGCCTTGTAGGAAAGCACCTGGACGTTCTCATTGTTTCTCAGTAATACTTTTCTTGCATGCATGACGGTCCGCGCGTCGCAAATATTGTCATCAGAGCTCATAAGCATATGTGTGCAGACGTACGCATGCTGTCAGTGTGTCACAGTGCTTCCAGGACTCCAACTGTGCATGTGAAAAATTCGAGAAAACAGTTATTTATAGTAAAACGCACTGTCTGCTGCACACGCAGGCAGCAATAAATGAGTTCCAGACATGCAAAACACGGGTGTGATCTGTTAGTTGGCTGTATATGGTTTAGGTGGAAAACAGGTTGGTTTATCATTCCAGCTTATGACAATCTCTCCAACATCACTTTCTGGGGAATCAGCCTTACGAGAAAAAGATGGCAAACTAGCACATGTGTTATTTGTGAGTGTGAGGCTGTTGCTTACCCTGAGCTCTTGTCTCTGGGGCAGTCTGGGAGTTACACAGACGGCTAAACCACACGGGGATGTAGAAATAGAAGCACCTCAGTGTACTTGTTTACCAGGGATTCATCATTTTTGTCTCACCTCATTAACCTGTGCTCTTGGTTGTAAAGTAACACACACGCACTGCTTCACTCTTTCTCTCCTTCGCAATTAATAACGTGACCAGAGGTACGCGTAAACACACCGCACTCAAGCTAATGAACAAATGCAACGGCAGGGTGACGGGAGACTATCACACCTCAAAGGCAGCGAATCGATTCCTGCTGAGACAGATTCACAGATACACCCTGTAGCACTCTTCTCAAATCTAATCACGGATCTTTTTAAACTATGTTAGTTGAAATTCTACTTGCCATTGAATGGGTTTTCAGTTTTCATTATTTTGAGAGCCTTGCCTAAAAAAACGAACCAAATGCGGATGCAGACAAACAGAAGAATCTCCTCAGCCGTGTGTGCACTCCCTTCTCCCATTATCCATGCAGGCTGCGTCCTCTCTAAATTGTGTTGCGTGACCTTTGCTACAGTAGCTCTAATTATTAGCATCACATAGGCCCTGTAAGGCACACAGCTAATTATACTGGATTCATCTCACGGCACATTGGTGCCATTCTTCATGTCTTAGCTACCATCAGGGTGGGTGATGTCAGCACAGGATGAGGTCAATGTAGGTAACACAGTTATAGCAATTAGAATCGCAGTAATCACAAACAGGGTCCAGAGCATAAGTCACAGGGATCCATATGCAATGTATGTGACTAGGAATAACCATGAGAGAATCACTGACCAGGATTCACGACTCTGTTACACACTGTTGCCTTTCTTGCTCTCAACTGGTGTTGGACACCGGTCGGGTGGATATATTTTTTACAGACATTGTGGGATTACCTTTTAATGGAGGTGCCCGGACCTCTGCATCCCATAAAGAGAACGTAACAAGACGACAGCAATATTTTCAAAGCTCCAACATGAATGAAAAAAGGGCAGCTGGAGCTATCTTTTGGCTCATGGGCAGCTCATGTAATGAGCCTAAGAGGGTTCCAATTATTCCACTTGCGATCAAAAAGGAGAGAGAGATTACTTCTCTTCCATCTCTCTTTCTTCCTGATATTTTACACAGTAACATATTGGATATGGGCTGAGGGAGAGAGGGAGACAAATAGACCTGAGCAGGCTCCAGTAGTATAATCTTGGCTGCTGAACAGAGACAGATCAATGCTTTTGCAGCTCACACATTGTTTTGTGGTTCCTATGCAATAAAAGTCCTTTTGGCCTAGTTCGTGGTACATTAGCTCCAAGGCTGTCCCCTGCATGAGACAAAAAAGGAACCTTACATACGACTATAGGCTTCTACTGAGACATACGTGATGGACGAGTACTGCGATTGTTGAGGAAGCATGAGGAGCACTCACTCACTGCAGCCATGTCCCCTCTGCTCAACAGTGACTGTCGTGTTTCACAGAATACAAGAGGGAGTCGAATCATTCGATTGTGCACAGATTGTTTTCTACTTTTCATTTATTAAATTCCCACGTTACAAGTAAAAGTACATTAGATGCCTCGGGGTAACTAAACGGATTTCTGCACTATAGAATATCAAACGATATCAGGCTTGGAGAAATAAATGATGGAAAACAAAAGGCAAACAGTATTATGTATCACTGCGCTGGGACAAAGAAAACTCGGCATTGGCCACAGATAAACATCCACCCCTAAGACATGTTCTCAAACAGCTTAGCATGCACACAGATACAAATGCAAAGCACCAAAATTACTACATGTTGTTTAGGGTGGCAGAACAGGAGGCTTCAAGGGCTTCATTTGAGGAAATCAAGCTGCTGAAAAGGTGGATGCTGCGTTTAAGATGCATTTCAACAACAGGACAGATTAGACTTCATTATGCTGTCATCATTACAGTGTGTGTGTGTGTGTGTGTGTGTGTGTGTTATGTAGTATGTGTTTGTGAGCCTGCGGTCTGGGAGCACATCGCCTCGCCTTCCCCTGTGGATACACTGCAGGGGCAGGAGGCAGAGATCCACCGTCTGTTGCTGTTTTCCGTGACCCTGTGTATCCCACAGTGAAAAACCATGTTTGCCCCCCCAAAGGCAGCAAGACAGCCCTAATACAAATTCAATTAAATGAAGTCAGTTTGGCTAATCCCTGTGTGTTTCAGCTGCTTGTCCCCCCCACCCCCTCCACTAAATGAGTAGGTCAAGCCCACCGCATCTGGCCCTCATCTCTACTGGCTCTGCTCTCAAGCTGCCAGGCTCCCAGTCCCTAGTGGGGAGAAGAGCAATCCCTGCTCCGGCGTTCTGTGTGTTTTATGTATCAGCATCTCTTAGTCCATCGTGTTTATTTTTCTCTGCCTCACCAGAAATGCTACATTTATACATTTATTTGCACAAATTCCACAAATCAGTTGTTTTGGTGTTACTTGAACCTGGACGATCTGGTGGAATCGTACATACAATTTCACTGTGCAGTGGAACAGTAGCGATTTCATGTTGGTTCGTTAACAAGGTGGACTAATACTAATGCTAATACTAATACTAATGCTAATACTCTGCTGTCAATCCCACCCCTGACAGCTGCCTTCAAAGACCCATCTCAAGCGCTCCCACCAGATGTGAATCACACTGACGCACCGACAAACGGGATCACAACACTATACTTGCGTAAGCAGATCACAGATAGGAGTGGCCTTGTTTTCACATGATCAGATGAACCCGTCTGCCCATCTGCGTAATCAAAAGCCCCTTTCCATGAGACCCACTCAGCGTCCAACCCAAATTTGAGTAGCCACTCTGATTTGTGAGACAATGTGCATCGGCTGCGTTAAAGCAGCCGCCGCACGCAGACACTGAGTTGTAGTTGTGTAGTTTTGATGTGCTATAATTCGCGCTGCATGTCTGTTTGTGTGTTTGAGTGGCAACAGTGAGCACATGTGCGTGTTGCGGAGCATGAGCACCTGCACACATGCCCTTTGAAAAGCTCTGTCGCGCCTCTATCCAGCCAACTCGTAGTGTAAACATGGTTTGTTTGAGCGAGTGGCCTGGGGTAGTTGGATTAATGAGTGCTGATGAAGTTCCACTCGTATCCTGGACGATGCCTCCCTATTTGCCGGAGTGGCTGCGCTGTTGTAGTCTGTCTGCAGGCGGTGACTCATTCCGTCTCCCCAGTGTCAGATTAAGGCATGTCAATAAACAGACCCACTCAATCCATCTCCGAGTGACTGTATCTGCTCACAGAGCCTCCCAGTCTGAAATGAGTTGCTGCAAATCTCCATCCAACTAAAATGTCTGGAAAGATGCCTTTTCATAGCGAGCAGAGATGAAGAAAAGGGACGGAGGGAGGGAGGGAGTCGCAGCGTGACTGGCACACGCCTTATTAGTTATTGAAAGAGCACTTGACGATGTTACATCCCCCCTTATAGATGAACAGATTTATGATTTCTTTCCCTGTCAAGTGTGATGACGTCATCAGACACGTTTAGATTCACCTTTGATTTGAACAGTGTTGGCATTTATTCAGTTGCTTTCACTTAAGCGTTGAATGGCCACACATTAACACAACCTGCAGTGTTTGTGAATGTGTATTTGTAGAGCCTAACCCAGGGGAGGAGGAGGAAACCTTTGGGAATTCCTTCTGCACCAAATTAGCAGACCCCCCCCCCCCCCACACACACACACACTTTCTTTCCCAGCTCATATAGGGCACAACCTAGAAGCGAATATAGTAATTCTCTCAGAATGACTGTTTGTGCTGTTTATTCCAGGAAAACAAGTGCATGTGTACAAGATATTAACCTTTCCTGTGTGTGTTAAAAGGATCACAACCCTCCCTCTTTCATTTCATGCTAAACACACATTCATGGATTTAGGGATCAGAGGAGTACGGAAACTTTTTGGTCTGACACCCAAATTAAGGAAAATCCGTCAAGACTTGCCCAAGGGGGAAGTTCCTGCTTTTTGAGTTTGATAGGGCTTCACAGGCCTTATGAGAAATAAGCCGATTTCTTGTAGGAAACAGCGATGATCGTCAAGCCCCCCCCCCTCCTTTTTTTTTAACCAAAAACCATGAATCTTAATCTCGTAGTTTGACACTGTGACTTGAGACAAGCGTAAGGCTGAAAGCACACGAACTCTGAACAGGTGTTAGATGAAACCCGATCTGTCCTTATGTGCTTGGCGACGCAGCGGAGCTCTATTCATTGACGGCGTCTGAGGAGACACTCAATCTGAAAGGCTTAAACGCACCAGCCGTGCCTCCCCAGATAAAGGCAAAACAAAAACACCAGTCCAGGAAGTCGCACGGCCACCAAAGTTTAGAAACATGTCAGGACTCAACTAAGATTCCCTGGTAAGACAACAGCTCTGACTTAAGCCTCTTAAGCGTCAGCCGACTATGTTGGAATGCAGATGTCTGCAAAAGGGGGGCCTATTATTTAAAATCTTTTCATCACGGTGAAAAGGGGGGAAATAGCTCTGACGTTGAGGAGCTCATGAATAATGAATGCTGTTTCTGTCAATGTATGTATAATTAATCACATCTCTACTAACTGGCCGTCTGGAGCCTGGAGGCCTGAGTGACATGGAGACCGGTCTGGACTATTGTCTGTGTCCGAAGAAAAGACAAGTCGCGTGGTCTGCAGTTTCCACACAGGTGGAGTGCGTCGATCTTTGTCTGGAGTTTGAGATGGTTGTTTTGATCAGAATGGGTACTTTTTTTTTTTTTTTTTCCAATTTCACACAGGAAGGCAAGAAAAATGCAACGGAAACATGAGCAGGACGTGGTGTTTTGTTTGTGGATCTGTTTCATTGTGCTGGAGAGAAACCGTTGTTTAGTTTGTGTCAAACAATACTTGTTTGACGTGGTCAAGGACAAGTGACGTCACCATCGCTCTGAATTCATTGTTTTTAGTCCTGCACTACCACCAAGACAGATTTCTTAATTCACTTTTCATAACGTGACTGACTCTCAGACATTTGTGGTGGAATTGATGGGCGCTGAAGTGAAATGATGCAGAGAGTACGGCAGGTTATTTGTCACATGCGTACCCCTCTGTCAGCATTGATGGTGTATAATTTGACTTTGCAGGGGAGCCGGTTGATATTAAATGCTAATAACTGTGTATTCATCATGGCAGGGCCCCCTATAGCAGGCAAAAATAGAAAATGTAATCTCATCCACAACTATGGCTGCTCTTCAGGCACTCTTTCACCCTTTTAACCAATGATCCTCCCCAAGGGGCCCCTGCCCTCTCTAAAGGAAGAGGGAAATCTATAATCGAGCAGATGGCAGAGGATCTCTGGGAAATTTCTCCGAGGAAGATGGTGTGGTCATTGGTGCTGAGGGCAGAGAGGAAAGAGGCAGAGGCAGAGGATGGACTTTTCCCTCATGCCCAGTAAACAAATCAGACACCCGTTTCAAACATGTGCTATGAGGCGCCGTGAGGGCACCAGTGGAGACACTGACAGGTGACGACCCGCAGGTGAGGTGGTCGGCGTTCCCTTCGTCCCCGCATGTAAGGAATCTGAGAAGTAGACAGGCAGAAAAAGTAGATGCTCGTGCAAAAATGTGAACGTACAAAGTAAAGAATGTCTGGGGAGCAGAAGAGCACATCCAAATGATGACTTAAATAATAATTGCATGAAGGGATTATGTTCATCTGTAAACCAGCAGCTTTGAGACATCCTTCCATTTTCTATATTTAATTGCTGCCTTCTTTTCGACTTCACGTCAGAGCTTTGACACAACCAAGCCAGGAAGATGAACTTTTTAAAAATGTCCCAATCAGCTTAAAGCCCCTGAATCGCTTTCTCCTTATCCTTATTGTTTGCAATCGATAACAAAGAACAATAGGTGTAACATTTCCCTCCAGGACCGGGGAGAGATCCGTGAAGGAGCTGCAGAAACAATAAACAAAGACTGAAAATGAACCTCAGCCTGTTCAAACACAGAAGGAAGCAACAAAATGTGAGCTGACAGTTTTAATTGATTCTGTCTCGTTTCCCGTTCTGTATGTTTAAACAGTGCATCTTAGCATGGCAGAAGAAGAACAGAGCAGCCTGACCGCCTCTTTATTTGTCAGCTGAAGAGTTGCGCATTTCATGGTTGTTGTTTTTTTTTTTTTTTCAAGAACCCCCACCCCCCAGCTGATGTAAATATCTCCTGTCTTAAATGATTTTCAATACATCCCCTGAGTCGCTGGCGCTGAAACGTGTGATAAATATAAAGATATATTAGCGTTTCACCCAAACAAAGGACTGTTTATTAACGTCCGCGTGTTCTTGTTTTTTTTCCTCTCTTCTATTTTTAAACGGCAAATTGTCATGCACTGACAACAGCAGCGAGAGAAGAAAACTCTCCCTGTAAATTCAACTGGAGGACAGATTGGTGGTGACATTGTTTTTTTTTTTCTTCAAAATAAATCTTATTAGTGCATGTTGTTGCATCTGTCTATATTTTCTCTGCTTCCCAACCCTGCATAAAGCTGTTGTATCAGCCCCGACAATGCAGTCAGTGGGCCAGCTGCGACTTTCTTTCACTTTTTTTTTTTCTCTCCTATCGGCTGAGCTTGTCGGGGTTTACTGGTGTAACAACTGGTGTCTTCACTCCTTTTCGTTTTTTTTCTGCCGATGCTCCCCGTGCCCCCACACAACGAATACACTTGCATCCAAACACCAGAACCAATTGTCATGCCGGGAGGAAGGCAAATCAAATCTTACGGTTGCAACTAGGCAAGGAGATTGCTTTTCCTCTCAGTGGCGAGTGAGTCCATCGCCCCAGCACCCCGTGTTTTACTGGAGAGGGTGAAAATGTGAACGCTGCAAGGCTGCAGCTCGACTGCGAGGTTACGGCACCCTTTACCCTCTCTCAAGCACTGGCCCTGCTCATCGTGATACTGCCCATCAGTCACCCTGCGACACCAGAGACTGCATTCCTCCCCTCAGTCCTTTAGATGAAACGGAACAACGATTATGGGAATAGAGTGGCTCTGGCCGCCAAACTGGGGCCGCTGAGATCACAACAACACATTGTCCAATCTGATTAAGTAGCCATTTGCGGTGTCCTCGCTGTAGCTAAGCAGTGCCCATGCTCTTGCCTGAAACTTGACCCCTGCAGGAAAATATATTGACATGTCCTCCAATTTGAGGTCGGTCAGAATTGTGGGGAGTTAGACGTCATATTTGTTTCACAAGAGGCCAGGAGAAATGCACGTGATCCACTGTGAGAACAAGGCTTTTTTTTTTTGGGTGACTCATCAGTGCCCAAGGTTATTCCATCTCCATTTTGTATTTTTTTTTTTTTTTTTAGCATCGCCAGTTTGATAAACAAGAGGAAATGTGGTCATGTCCTTTGATGCATTTGATTAATGAGCTACTGCATTGGTGAGCTGGAGTGGAGGAAGATGGTGAAGTGATATTAGTGCGTTTTTCTTGTAGCCTGCTGCGGCGACAGCAGGGACGGCTGGGTGTCTCCAGTCCCACAGATTGGCAGCGTGAAAGGGACACATCCACGACACACACGGAACACTTCACTTCAGAAATTGATTTTCCCATTTTTTTCCATGTTAATTTGGGAGTTGCTGAATCTTGTGAAGTCTCTTGTCGCCTGTGTCTTTCGAGGGCTCCGTGGAAAAACCTTGAGAGTGAGATTTGCTTTATGGAGAGTGCAGTTCCATTTCAGGAACAGCTTGAGAGCTGGGGCACGCCGCCGTCCTCATCAGGCCGTGTTCACACAGAACTTACCATCCGAGCCAATTACAGGCTGCGGCTGGAGTGACATGCACAAGAAATTTTCTATCTTGTCTCGAAAATGAAGTTGTCGGCTTTCCATTAATCTCACTGGGAGTGCTGCACCTGGAGACGACTTGGCAATTTAATTTGTTCACCGACATGAAACACAAAACTCATACATACACAATGTATGTTATTACAGAAACATTAGTAGCTGTATTTCTAATGAGCTTGAGCCGTTACTAATTGATGACGTGTTTCATTTCTAAAAGCATAATTCATTAAATAACATGGCAGTATATTAATTATTGTTCATTTGAGTTTCATCTTGTTGCAGCGGCTGTAACCTTTGATATTTCTTGCTGAACAGGAACCAAGCAAACAAAACACGGCTTACGCAGAATAAGGGGCAAATAATACAACATCAGTCAGTTCCTTTTAATGAATTATATGCTCGACAGTGATGGGCCACAGTTTCATGATAAAAAGGAGGCAGAGAGGTGCCAAACTTCAGCGCAAACACTTTGCATCATGATTTGACAAAGCACGGTGCTCTTGCGTCAGTGCTGATCATCACAGTTTTCCTGCGAGAATAATTAGGATCAGAGGTGTCGGAGTAACTTTTCTCCTGCTGACTGAAAGAAAAGAGACAAAAAAAAGAAGCCATGTCCATGGGACGTTGACACGCACACACACACACACACAGACTGAGCATTAACCCTGGGAGCAGTAGCAGTAAATGTACCACATATTTATTGGTTTCATGAACTGAACAAGTATGATCATAGGTATTGTGTTTTCTCGTGCTACCTTTTTTGGGGGCCAACGGATTTGTTCACCTCATGTGATCGCTGCTGTGCGCTGTGTAGTTCACTTGATAATCAGCCACCGTGCTTCAATGCCTGCATTAACCTTTCTTATCATACGGGTGACGCTTTTTTTTTTTTTTTTTTTGGGCTACATGCTTTGATACTGGTACTGCAGACTTCCCTCGGAAGTCAGACAGTTTATCAGGAGACATCAGCGCTGTGGAATTTTAAGTGAAATCTGCTTTCTCTCTACGGAAAACACCTGCATCTTATCAAACTTGGCTGAAAAGGGTTGGGGTCCCGTCTTTTTCATGGGACGGGGGGGGGGGCCTTTGAAAGCCTCTGATAGCCTTTGGCCCGTTCATGTCCCACCGAGCGTGAGTTGATGCTTTCCATGCATTCCATACCTGGTCAGCGTATAAACACTGCTTACCCGTCAGACCCCCTCCTTACTGACGACATGCTAAAAAGAATGTAGGATGCCTTTGAACCGTAATGTGGGTCAGAGATCTGTCATATGCATATTCTCAAAGTCTTTTCATCTGCAATTGCAGAGTTAAGATTCCCCTGGTAGGCTCTTAATTTTATCTACTTCTATCGTGGTTATTTATTTAGATTATTTCCACATTAATGGCGACTTAAACATGCTAAAAGTGAAGAGTTCAGAAGAGAAAAAAAGGGGAAACTTTCTTCTACAGTTCTCGTAATAGTGCCCTGCCTAATGACTCCATTTTAAAGATGGTGGGTTGGCCGGCAGCGGGAGGAGGGAGTGCAGAATAGAGAACGGGAGGGTGAAGAGCAGAAGAGAGGCGAAGCTCACTGCAGCACTCTCGGCGGCTCTCCGCTCCCAGTCAGCCTCCCTGTGTGTGTGCTTTGAAAGAGAATAGGATTCAGCCCTTTGAAAACTGAGGCTGCTCACCGGCTCCTTTGTGTAAAATAACATTTCCAATGAGCGCCAGTCACTGGCAACATTATTTAAGCCGCTTCCTCTATTAAAAGTACCCCCCATCTCTCCCCCTACCCCATCATCCCTCACCCAACCCATTCACCCCTACCCCACCCCCCCTTTGCTTTCTTGCAGACGGAGAACTATTCAATTGACTCCAGTTACGTGAACAGCAGAGCCCACCTCATTAAAAGGTATGTCTTGATTAGGAATTGCAACCAGCACCTTGTTACCACTGTTATCTGTAATTGTTTTATCTAATGAGAGCCGAGTTTCCCCCGGCAGCCTCTCGTGTTCCTACATGTTTTGATTCAGTAAAATGGAGAGCGGAGAATAATGCGTTTAGCATGCACTTGTTGAAATCATCCTGTAACGCTCGCACATTCAGATTATTAAGTTACGCTGAGCAGCAGCAGCAGCACAAGTAATGATTTTCATATTCATAGATAACTTCATTATACCAGTGTAATTCAATTCATCGGCAATGTACGTAGCTTTGAACAGCATCAGGTTATTGATTGAAAAAAAACTTTTGTGATTAAGTGACATTCAGGAGTTTTTCTTAAACTGTTTAAAGACTGCTGTTTGTTATTAAAAAAAAAAAGAACCTGAAAAGGTTCCTTGAGCAGATGAAAGATACTGGCCCCCACCTGGATAATGGTATCAGATAGGCTGGTGGGAATGCGGGGGTCACGGGACGGGACGCGGGGGTGGTGATCATTCCCTCCAGACGTGGAGCTTTTCAGAACCCGGCTCACTTTGAAACTACAATTCTCCCCCTTTTTTCGTATCCTTCAGCCGTAGAACAAGCCGGGCTTTCTTTTGTTTGAGGCCATCCTGGCCTTTTTGAAAACCCATTATGACAATCCCCCC
>CAAKHB010006961.1:126369-152127 GCA_901007665.1 Aeoliscus strigatus
ACATGTGAAGGGGGGGGGGGGGGGGGGGGGGGGTCTTCTGTATAAAAATGCATCACAGTTTATGATTTTTTAGACTTATTCATCCACCTATTTTTATCCACGGCCTATCAGAGGAAACGTCTGGGAACATCTGAAGACCGAGTCATTTATTTCTACTTGTCTCTTGCACGCTGTGTAACCTGGACCTGACATCCTTTGGAGTGGGAATAAAAACATTACACACGCTTACGTTACGTCCTACTGTGTCATCATTGCTTTGTAATGACTTGGCAGAAGCAGAAATAGACATGTATCGGGTCACAAAGTGCGTTGACCATTCGACTCGCTCACTGGCATCAGATGAGAACCAACATTGAAGAGTGAATTTGCTGACGACCGGCGCCAGCTGTAATTACTTTCCAACCTGCAGAAATCCTTTCGTGCTTCTGAAAAATGCATGCTGACAGGTCGTCGAGCAGTGGCATCTCATTATTGGAGACAATTAGAAATGATGTACATGAAGACTAGTACAAGTGTGTACGTGTGTGTGTGTGGAGGGGGGGGGCGCGCGCTTTCCTGGGCTGATTGTATCTGTTACTGCAAAATGGCAACATTTCCCTTCAGTGTGTAATGCTGGTGAATAAATCTAGACGCTATTTCACATGGCGGTTCCATTCTTTAACCAGAATGCACAGATGACAACAAGGCATTTGTTTGGAGTTACAGTTGGGTATCTTTTCTTTTATCGGGACCAGAGTCAGCAGCAGGGGTCATGTGAGTCAGCAATGGGGGGCTGCTCGTAATTATTAAAGGACGAGATCCTCAGATGTGCACTGATGCAGTGAAGCTGACCGTCTATTACAATCTCAGCGGGCTAATTCCATAGTTAAAGGCCATGGTAAACTGATGGAGATGAGCAGATTCAGCATGACACGCAGTCTGAATGAGGATTTTACACCTTCTTTTTTTCTCTCTCTCTCTCCTCACGAGAACGCTATCTCCTCCTCATCTCGCTGCTTCATCCTCCTCTTGCAACACCGAGGCAGAAATAGACCAGTTGAGGCTGGTGTAGGAGAGCGATAGCGGTTACAGGCACGCCACGATGCGGTTTTTACTTTGAGCTCATCTGTCCTAATTGACAGGAACGGACACGAGGCGCTAGTTACGTTTGAGTGAAAGGACGGGATGGTCCGAAAAACAAACAGGCAGCTTCGCTAAAGACACTCAGACGTCTTCTGGAAGTGGCCGCGTCGCATCGTGCACCTTTCTCGCCAGCTGAGGAAGAAAACAATCCGAGAGAACACAATTGCCAAAGGACACACACAAACACAAACTGAGGGAAGAAGAGCCTCTGATTTTGTGAGATTTTATTGTTCTGTTTTCTCCTGCTGATAAGTGCCGAGAACAAAGGAAGCAGGAGGGAGGGTTCAACTCTCGGGCTTTTACAGTGCAAATGTTTGCCGTTCCCAGTAAAGATGTTGTTTGCCCAGGAGACAGTCGTTACCTTCACACAAAGACCCTGCATCCCTGTAATCTAGCTGGCGTTCAACCATTTGTGTGACAAAATTCAGCTGCTCTGTCACAGTGGGCATTCTTTCTCACCGTGTCGGTGCAGAAGTGAAATCGTTGGCTTTTGTCCACAACGTTTGCCCTCCCCCCCCACCCCCTCACTCTGCTGATGCACTTGCCACAGCACCGTTCATTATTCTCGCACCATCCTCCACCACCAAGGTAACTTTCAGCAAAGTGCTTGTGAGAAGAATTTCGACTTAAATCTGAGCCGATGCCTCTTTGTGGAATCCCTGCCAAGAATCTAAAGAGGAGTGAGAGTTCTTTGAAAACCTGACCTGTAATATCCACACCCAGTGGATTAGATTAGGAAAGTATTTGAAGAACAAATTACGTTAAATCTCTCGGAATCTATAAAGAAAGGACTATCTCAAACATGTAATGGTACTCACAGATCAGCCAATAGAATATAAAGGGGTGATATCACTGTAAGCATAAAGTTGTGGGAGCTATATAATATGAATTCCTCTTTATCTTTATAAGCGTGTCTGTGAAGTTGGGGGGGGGGATTTGGTTGAAATGTGCGAGCTTTGACTCTGTAAGAACCATTAGTGTCGAGGGAACAGCCTCCGTGGGGGCTGGTGACAAAGGGAGCTAAATCTATTTTTTTTTTTCCTGTCTTCCTTTGATTGTCATGGCTCACACTTAATTCCTTGCGGATATGGATGAGCCATAGTTTTTAGGGATTAAGATTCGTGTACTGTTAAATCACTCGTGTTATCGCTGCAAGAGGGGATTGGAGAGTACGCGGTCCGATCGCTGGGGTTAGAGGTTTGAGACTTATTTCCAGGTCAACATGTAGTCGTGTTGAACAAAAGCCTTCTCTTTGTGGCTTATGAGGCCCAAAAGAGATCGGAGACTGCTCAATTAGTCAACGCAGGGAACAGGCATCTTTTATTTTTGACATGTTCCGTGGCCTCGACCTCTGGAGAATATCTCTCATCTATCTATTAGCTCCCTGTGGGTGTGTGCCTGAAGCTGGAGCCCAAGAATGGAAGCCCCCTCCACGGGCCGCAGCATTCTCCATATTCCCTTCTTCCATCAGCAGATCCACAGGGTTTCACTGTTCCTAATTGATTTCTGCTACCCCCACCATTTTCTCTTTATTGCTCAGTCTCTCTGCATATGTCTCGCTCTGTCTTTTTCCATCAACGGAGTGTAAAATTCTCAAACCCACCCCCCTCCAACTTTGTGCCAGTCAAGCACTTCCCTTCCTATGTTCTTCATTTTTTATTTATTTTTGTATTTTTATTTTTTTTATTTTAAAGCATAAAAACCACCTCATGTCTCTGCTGCAAACCTGCCCTAAATTCAACACGGGAACATTTCTAGTTTGCGCTTCTCTGATCTGCTAACGAAAAATGCTGATAGGTGTCAGAATAAGGAAGGCAACAGAAACAGGGCAGACGGGAGAGCGTCTGCGTGTGAGTGAGGAAGCAGTGGCGAGATGAGAGTGTAGCAGTAAGCAGTGTAAGTCAGGAAAAATGATTAAAAAAATAAGAAATAGAGGAAAGAATCACTGACAGGTGAGAGTGTTTCTGTCCTCGCTCTGTGAATGCGTCAGATGATGTAGATGATGACTCTCCAACATCAATGGATTCAATCAAGCACCGATACGGTTGGCAACAACACATGTTGCTTTTTGGTATTTCACAATGAGAATAACAGGCAAACTGTACTGTGACCGTCCATTGTTTTTTTGCCGAATCTATTGTGGAACCCAAGGAGATAAAATGGCTGATGACAGTGACAGAGAGCTCAGAGCAATGCAAACATTCAAGAAGATGGAGTACAGGCCGCATGCTCAAACACACCCGAGGACGCTCGTGAGTCAGTGGAGGAACGACTGCAAATGACCAAGATGCAGATTGATCCCACATGATGACATCTGGATTTTCATCTGTGTCCATCAGTCAGTCCATTTCATCACTGAATCAAACCGCCTCTGACGTATCTTTAATAAAACGGAGCTGACCGGTATTCATCTCGCCATTCGTGCAACGGACGAGTCTGCTCGCACTTAAAAGAGGAGATTTGTCTTTCTCTTTTTGTACATCTCAGCGTGTTGAGCACTTGTGCGCCCTGCTTTTATGTGTTGAAAAACAGCTGTAGTCTCTTGGTAGTATTTGTTTGTGGTTCTTGCATAAGTAAATCAACAAATTCTCTAAAAATCCCTTCCACCCTTGTAGTTCTTTACTTAATTCCAAGAGGGAATAAGGATGAATTTAAACAAACCGCAGTAGCTCTGCCTCAGTTGCACCCACAGACCAAAACAAAACTAGGAGGTGTTCCTTTTCAGCAAACACACAAACCATACTGTGATGTTATAATACAATAATGGCGTCACCTAAACCCTCATTCTACAGAAGCTCTGCTGAATATACCCAGTGTATTTAATCAGCTCAAGAGGAAACTGCTTATCTCTCTGCACTTGTCATGGATATCGTATTGAACATATCAGAGTGAGAAATGGGAATAGTTCATTATTTTCTCGGGCTCACAATGAGCCTGATGTATCTCATTGCGGGCCCTCCACTGACAGCTCATTTTCTAGACAATCCTGGCATTCAGTTTACGAGAGAGAGAGAGAGAGAGAGAGAGAGAGAGAGAGAGAGGCAGGAAACACAGAAACAGAGAGAAAATAGGGCTCCGGATCTCCATTGCTTATTCATGATGCTGTGGCATGCTAGGTGTGTTAGTAATCTCCACCGAAAGCAGGGGAATCACAGTTGTTTGTCGAACACCTAGCCAAGCTGGGCCCCAATCGACGGCAGATGGGAAAACAGGGAGATCGGAACGATCCCAGACAGAGGAAGGGAGATTAAGAACAGGTAAAGTGTTGGAGTTGATGGGGGCCGAGTGCGTATTAAAGACAGAGGAGAGGAGAGAGTACCGGAATTTTAAATCTGTCTGAGCGCGTGCGCACACTTTGTGGTGTGTGTGTGTGTGTGTGTGTGTGTGTCGTAAAAGGTTAATCAGCGAAGGGAGAGAGAAGGAAAGACAAAGACATGGCACCAGAGAGAAATGGTGCGGTTTGAGGAAAATGGGGTGAAATTGAAGAAGCAGGAGCTCCTCTCCATCCCAGTGGTGGATCGCAGCTCGAGTTGATGCCCGTTCATGTCTGCGGCAGCAGCTGGACCTTTGCCTTTAATTATTTGAGGTCAACGTGTGAGCACAAGCCCTTTCTTTACTGCAATACAAAGCGAGCAGTAATAAGACAGAGGGCTGCAGATGGTGGAGGCTACAGAAGCACATTTAATAGTTACACAGACTTCATTTATGGTTATTTAATCTTCATAAAATAACTTTGAGATGACATCTTCTCTTTAATTAAAGCCAGATGTAATCTCATCCGTTTTTGTTACAAGACCCCTTCTTCACATATGATGTGCTGCACTACGTCACCGTCTCCCCCCGACAGTTGCCGCCCATTTGCACACGTTTATCTTGCTCTGGGTCAAGACGTCCACACGCCTCCTGTTACACGAGAATGAGAATATCTCGGGCTGAGCCACCAGAGCGTGAGAAGTCGAATCTGAACGTGATTTGCATTTTACTGTGATAATCTTATCTACGTGTTGTAAATTCGACATAATGTGAGGTTAAGAAAGCGTCCTCTGCCTTGGTGTTCTTTATTTATCTCCTTCCCACCCACAAACAGAGCAGATGTTTCTCTGCAAGCACCAGTATAATTCCTTTATAGACGTGGACGGTGTTTCGTTGTGTTTGTTTGTTTGTTTGTTTGTTTTGTCGTAGTCTGGAACAAGGCACACTAAAAGAAATCTGACATACAACATGCAATTTGATGTTTGACTTATTTATTTTAAAATCTTCAAATATTTCATTAGAAGCTTTTGTTCCCACAGACAACACGTCCTTCCACCGGTAGTCTGATAACTTTTGTGGAGCAAACCACCCGATGAAGACACCCTATCCAAATAGACTCACTCAAAGAAGAGTCACTGTGTGGCTGCAAGTGGGCAGAACAGTCACCAAGAGACTGCCAAAGCTCGGCTTGTATTACAGGGATCCCAGGATATAAGACACCAGGCGGCCTGTGCTCCCTCCCAGCAGGGCAGTCTGGCAGCTGGCCCGCAGCCCAGATAGCTATAATCAGCTCCATTACCTGTAGCATTGACCCCAATTTCAGGGCCCTCATCGCGCAGTCATCGCTGTACTGCAGGATTGCAGGGACGTGATGAAATCCAGGGAAAGAACAAATAAATACGTCTACGTGCACTTCAACATGCTACAGCTGCACCCGCTGCACACGTCAGCGCATTTGTAGTGTCACATGCAATGCGCGGTGAACAGGGAGAGGTTTCCTGGGCGTTATGTGTCTCAGTGTTTGTTTTATCTTCTCCCTCTGCGAAAAAACAAGCTTAAGAATACACACACACACACACACACACACACACACACACACACACACACTCAGGCCTGTTTAAAGACAAAATCACTTGTCCCCCGACAAGTGTATTGTAACTCAGAGTTTTCAGTCCGACATACAAAGACACATTTATCACTGCAGCTGGGGTGTAGGGGGATGGCGGTGGGGGCGGCTCCCGCGCTGCAGCAATGTGCATGTTTTAACCCCTGCCTCCTCCCGTTTACTGTGCTGATAACCTCCTTCCTCTTTAATCGACTTGCGATCCTTCCATTTTCCTTTCATCTCACTATGCAGATGCATTTGTCTCCTTCCTCAGATTTTATCGCGGCCCACCTGTCATTACTCAAGATGGACCACGCTGTAGGAATATGTAAAGTCCTGCATCCGATTCAGATTCCTATTGTTCTTTTAGGATTTCCATATGAGGCTCATCCTCCTGTCTATGCAGTACAAATCATTTATTCTCCAGCGTGTGAGTGACGCAGAAATGCAGATTTGTCTCCATGCATACCCTGTTAAAGCCTTGAAAACGTGCTGCTCGGCAGAGGGTTAACAGAGGTTAAAGGGAAGTCATCCAAACCACATCTGTCATTACTATCGTTCATTCACCAATTAGCGTCGGAGCTCCTGTGCTGTCCCCCAGCTGACCTTGCTGGCCTGAGCACACCATGTTGTAATTCAACATTTTGAGTATGTCTCACTCGTGAGAGGCTGCCACTGACCCGCAGTATAAACTATTGATGAGAGCGGAGGGGACGCCTGCAGTGGTACATGTTGACCCAGGCAGCTTTCTCTGGCTGTTTCTTGGTCACCACACCACAGCAGCGACCTTTGCTTGTTTGTTGTTGGGGTTTTTTTGGGTCAAGATGCTTTGGTCGTTCTTTCAGCCGTGTGCGTTCAGAGGCTCCAAGTGAAGGAGCTGCATCTGAATTATCGTGGGGCAGAATTACAAAGTGCATAACAGATATGCCTCCTGGATTGTGAGCGACTGCGCTGTTGGCTGTAGTGTAGTGGAAGTGTGGAAAGGGTCAGCAGCTGAACAGGATGCAGGGTGTTGTTTCTGCTGTGTGGCGTGGCTAGCGGTGGTGTATAATCAAATTAAGCAAATTCATTAACATTAAGATCATCATTCTCAAAGGTCCTGTGTTTTTTGCATTGTATTACAACTAATAAGATGTTTCCTTTAGGCTACCGCAAATCTTTCAAGACATTAACATAATTATCGCACCGCATTAATACGTTGTAAAATCTGGTTAGTCATGTGAAGCATGTAAATACTCCAGCCACTGTTAAAAGTACAGAATTTGATTAAAAAAAAAGCAGCTTTATTCTTGTTTGACTCGTGTACTTAAGAACTTGGCAGAATTCTTTTAATTGACACATCTTGCCTGCCAAATCATTCTCTTCAAACCCTGCTGTCCCTTACCTCCTGAAAGGGGAGAATAAAAGCAAATGGGACAGGTCGGTTGTTACGTTTAATGGTAGACCGCCAAGGCTCACAAGGGCTCTTTTTTAATGATGTGCCTGTTCTCGTGCATGTTCTCCTTGTTCAAGATGAGGCCAGGAATGAATGCAGAGGACAGGGAGGGAACTGTTGCCAGATTCCGACCCCTAGCATCAGGTCTCTTCGGTGTGTTGCACAGTTCCTTCTGCGTTCAGCTCACATTAGCATCAGGAAATAAATAAACGTAAGCAATCAGACGGTGACCTCAGTCTCCCACATCCTGCTGCTCTGCCTCATTCTACAACGGTTTAACTAGTCTGGATTTGCAACTTAACGTCAGAGTCGTGTTTGGCTTCACCGCATGCAGGGAAGCTTGTTTCTCAGTTGTCCCCTGAGAAGAGGGGACTCAAGGATGGAGAGGAGTGAGGGAATTGGATCTTTGACACCTGTCACTTCCACTCTGTTGCACCTTTCTCCCTTGCCACACATAAGGACTTTTCATGTCACAGCTCAGCATGTTATCTTGAGCGGGTACGGGGCCTGAGAAATCCAATTACTTCCACTGTGTCAGACCTGCGCCATCATCCTTATGTATGCTCCAGTCATGTTCCTCAAATCGGAGAAGATGTGCCTATTAGGTCGTTCTCTTTTCTTCAGACTGGTCTCCTGCCTCCTTCTCAAAGACTTCTTCCTTGCTGACAATCTCCATGTAGCACTGGTTGGAGGCTAATGCTCACAGTGGTGAAGAATGGAGAGTGAGAACAGGTGGAGATCAGCATCGCTCTTGGAAGACAAACAGGGACAGGTAAATAGAATGCACTAGAAAGTCCCCCCCCCGCCCCGTTTAATCTGCCCAGTAGGTATAAATCAAATATATCTGCACACAGCAAGACTCCCGCTAGTTCTTCCTCGTATGTTTTATTTACTCATGAGTGACACTGACAATCTGCTTCAGCAGGAAACAAGGGATCTTTCTTTTCAAACCCGTCCCGATGCGACTCGCTCCTCTCGTCTTACTGTGTAGGATACACACCCATATATATGTGTGCATCACTACTTCCTCCATATTCCAATGGCCTACTTGCAGTGGTTGTTAAAATAATCTGGTAAAGTGATAACTAAGTCTTTTTAAGGAAGAAGAAGGGGAGAAAAAAAACGCATGAGAAAAGGGGAAATAAGATAGAGAGGGACCATGCTAGGGCTTCTATGACAAGATAAAATGGAATATAAAACATATCGTCCTGTCTGACACAAAGTGAATGGGACTGCATGAGAAGGCACGTATTAATTATGTAAGGACACTCTTTTGAGACACGGCTGAAGCTCGCAGAGAGAAGAATTACAAAGATATTGGTATATTGCCCCGGTGTGCAGCCCCCGCTTCTTTGGGTGGAGACACAGCGACAGACGTGGAGGTTTTTAGGTCTTAATAGAAACAGCTTCTGAGAGTGGAAATGAAATTGTCTCTTCTTTCTTATGCTAGTTTCAGTCCATGTATAATTTTGCGTCAAACTTCAGATCAGGAATCATGAATCTGCCCAGTAACAGTTTGCTTTGTTTCATTCTCTCTCTATGTCTTCATTTTCGGTTAGTTTTTGCTTTGTTTCATTTATTCACTTACATTCGTTCTCTAGGAATCACTGTAATTTAATAAAGGGACCTGTGTGACTCACACACACACACACACACACACTGCCGTGTTTTTTTCTCCCCCTCACGGTTTTCTCATCAATGATCAGACTCGGTGCTGTTGGCAGTCTACAAACACTTCATATCTGCGCTGCTGCAGCTTTCATCTACATCGCGACCCCATGCACACATGTAATTTAAGAGTCTGTTTCTGCCCCTCTCTCTTCCCTTAGACTCAAGGGTTTATGAGCAAATTAGCTTGCTAGCTCGGTCAAGATTAAACACAGAAACGTCGCGTTTGTTCCGGCATATTTAAAGATGTCCTCGGCTGACGCGGAGGAGCCGGGCAGGCAGGTGGTCCGGCTCTCTGGCTCGGTGGAGTCGGCTGGTCTGCAGCTGGGATGTTGGGCTTTCCTTGCATTGTGCATGGAGACGTTAATTTAAAGGTGCTCATTACGACAACGGTGCTGTGTGTTCATGGTGACTGCAGTAGCGCTCTAGTAATAGCTTGAAAATAAACTACAACCTAACTGGATTTACCTCATTTCATTTTTGACATCAAGATGGGAAATGTGAAAATCTGCATTATACCTCTGAAATATATAATTCCACAGCTATATAATGGCAGATCTCATCTTCTTAACATATATGACTCTACTGCTAAAATGAAGGTCAAGTATTCAGAAAACAGCAAGGCAGTACAATAATCCTTCAGAAAAGAAAGGTAAATAACTTAGATTAAGATTAAAATTAGGATTAAATAGAAAATATGATTGTGTACTCTTTGCCAAAGGATGTTAGGTAAAATGGAGACATCTGTCAACATGATCTCAGTTTAAAGGCTCACACATCTTGAACATAACCATGTCCTGTTTCAGTACATCTGTTCATATTATAACCATATACTCATATCGTTTAAAATAATGTGAATCCAAACTGCAAAATCTATATCTATCTAAATATTAAATGCATGATTTTTTTAGTAGTAGTTTAGTATTTTGTAGTTGTTTATACCCACGACAACCTGGATATATTTAACCTGGAGATTAAATTTAGCATATTAAGGATGTTGTTATTTACTAGTCCTTATTATTTGTATTTGTTTAGTTTTTTTTTTTTGTTTTGTTTTGTAAACATGATTTGACTTGACGTGTGATTGGACTCATTGCATTTCAACACTCAATGTGGGAAGCTGACTGATTCCAGGCGGATATGTTTCCCATCCAGGGAGGCTTTCCAGGGCTTTTCCTCTTGTGGACCAGACACGTTGTGAAGCTTCTTCAGAGCTGCAACCAAATCATGTGTGTCAGCCTACGTAAAACGAGCGCAAACATCACAAATGGTCCCGCCATTCCATGGACTTGTCAATTAAGGCTGTCCTAAAAACCACACATATCAACCTGACCTGTATGAGTCCTACCCGCCACCCCCTCACCTTCCAGCGCTGCCTAAGACTGGGGTCTAAAGGTAATGGCCCTGGGAAAAGAGAGAAAGAAAAAGTACTGACCTCTCTGGTCGGCACAGAGCAGAATAACATGAGTGAATCCTCTCAGTGAAATACTATTTGTTTCCAGGGCACTGAACGAGCACGCCCACATAAGTCATGCTAACAACCAGATCACATCATTTCCACCAAATCTATCAGATCTTTGGCCAGTGGTCCGGCTTTCTCTTAAAACCCCCACCCCAAAAACCCACAGTGCTCTGAGATGATAAGATGATTTCTTAAACAGCATTCGCTCCCTGCAACCACCGCACACACTGCCGTTCTACAGCTGTGAAACAGATGCTGTTTGCTCAAATTAAGAAGCGAGAGCTTTGTTTGTCAACACTTGTTTGGAGATCCAGTCTGATCCAGATTCAGAACGTGGTGCAGCAGTTGGAGGAGAGGGAGTGAACCGTGGCATGTTGGACCTGTCATCGTTTGTCTTGAACCGCAAAATGACAATTAACACGACAAAGTTGTCAAATAGATGAATCAGACAGCAAATCCGCCAGAAATAGAACCATCGCATGAACCTTCACCAGCCGTACATAGAGCTCGGACCACCGGCTGAATGTAAGTTCCCTAATACTGGAGTGGATGGGTGGCTGAAACGAGGCTAATTTTGGATTGAGGATGCTGTTGGATTGACTCAGTGGGTATGAGACCAAGAAGCTGAAAGAGGAGGACAGAAGTATACCGAATGGGCGTTCTTTGGGTGTGTGAGTGTATGTGTGTTTGGGGGCGTCGGTGGCCTGATGCTGGATGTGACTGAACCAGATGCTGTGGGGAGAAGAAAAGGACCCAGTGCTGTGCAAAGAATGATGGCTTGCGTGGCGCAGGAAGGGTGCCCCTCTACTGTTTGTAAAAACAAGACCATCACACTCCATCTTGCCACTCCCGCAGGAGCCAGGCCTCCAGGCTGATTTATGGCCCACAGACTGAATTGGCTGGCTGTGATGACAGCAGTGCTTGGACCTTCCCTGGTGAGTCGTGTAGGAGGCTGTCTGGCCAAGTCTCAACTGGCTGGAGAACTGTCCTCCGCTGTAGTTAGCGCAGGCTAGATGCTAAGCCCCAGCGTTAGGAGCAGGCAAGGCCAAGCCTGTCGAACATGCATTGGACTCTGAGCCGACGAGAGCATCACCCAACCGTGGACGGCCACCCTCCCTTCTCTGTCTCTCTCTGTCTCTGTGCTGGGGCCATATTTCCTGAATTTTCCCTCCTCATACTTCCGTCAGCTTCTGCATCACAGACCCTGTAGTAACAATTTAGATTTAATCAATCTTTGCCATGTGACTGCCAGAATGGAAAATTATTATGGAGAGCAATTAGAAAACAGTCATTTCACCGTCAACGACACGATGGAATACCGAGATGAGAGCAGAGAGCGGATGGCGTTTCCACTCCCTCTGCACCGCACTCAGACATGGCAGGTAGTGTTCTCATTACCGGCCAGTAGGACTGCAGTCACACTTAGTTAACTTCCTGAGGATTCCAGCTACTGATGAGATGAATGTTTTTTAAAACACTGTGTGTTTTGGTAGATTAGATTAGAAAAGTCCTTTCACCTATTGATAGAATTGCTGTTTGTTCCCTTAGTCATCTTTTCCCACTGAAAAGGTTTAATGGTGTTAAATTCATCAGCGACAGCAGGGAAAGAACAGGAAGGTACAAAAAATTGCGCAGACCACAAGATCTACAAAGAGTTTGTTCCATTCAAAACATCCCAGCGCACAGTAACATCTATATTTCACCGTTGGGCTGTCCATTCCAGAGTATCTATTTTCATATGACAAACAGAATCAGGGCATTTATTGTTACCGCGACAACAAAAATGTCAGCTTACAGGGGAAATACAAAAAAGTAGTTTGAGCCAAAAGTGGCAGACACTCTTTATAAAATGATTTATCATGCCTCGGTGCTGTTCCAAATTCTTTTTAGGGTTTAACATGCAGTAAGAGCAAACTGACTGAATTGTGTCAGGCTGCGTGGTCCCAACTGCCTCGTGGCTGCATTTAAAGTAAGAAAGGCAGAATGAAGGTTTTGTCACCTCGATCTGGGCCCGCGTCAACTGTTTCTGGCCCGTCAATCTGACCACCTGCTCCTTTTTTTTTTCCTTTCTCGCATTATTGTTCTCAAGCTCTTCTGTTCCCCAAACAGGATGTGAAACAGCTCCGCAAAAGCAATTGATGAGTTTCCTCCGACAATGATCACTTCCATACCGGTTTCCTGTCATGGGACTTTGCTCATCCGCCCAACACAAAAACAGGCGCCAGCTGTATGGTGTGAAGGGATCAGCAGAGGCTGAACGAGGGCAAACGGAGCAACGGGCTCCTCCGACTGTGGGATCCCCCTGCTAAAGTGGGAGATGTGGACGTTGGTAATCCATCTGATGGAGGGAAGGTCAGAAATGAATCAGCAGGCGACAAGACTGCACGATGAAAAGGAGAAAGAGAAGAAAAAAAAAAGTGTGTAGGTTTTCTTTCACTGCTGCTGAAAGAGAACCAGGTGATAACAGATGGTGAAATGTGTCTGGCGCGACCAGAAGTATTTGGCTTTTAGCTGTCAAGTGGCAATATGGATCATTTTTTGATCGCAGACCGGAACATTCTGCACTTGACTTGAAAGTGGCTTTGGGACATTCAGTGCGTTCAGTAAAGTGCATTGTGTCTGCGCAAATTGATACATCCACCTCTATTAGCATTTATTAGAATTTTAAATGTGGAACGCTAAAAACATAAGCACCCCCATCCGCCAATGGCGCGCCCTCCCGCTGCAACTAATAGTTGACGTCCTGATCTGTAGTGTGACTGACTGGCGGTCGTATCTTCCTTTTGACTTGGAATGTTCACGGCAGGAGGTGCCACAGTCCTCGCCCCTGCGCGTATTGACTTACAAATCGGAGTAAAAGGTTTCAAGTCAGCTCTTCCTAGCGGTGTTTGAATAGGAGGAGATTGTGATTCGTTGGAGGTCGAAGGCCCGTTACTGTATTTTTTTTTTTTTTTTTACTCCAATTGAAATTGTGTCTCTGTCGCAACATCTGCGTTTTATGAAGGTCTAAGCAGAGGCAGGATGTGAGAGTATTAATGGCACTTGGCTTTCATGACAATGCCATTTACAACCCAGTTGCTCTCCCATAGACCCCGAAAGAAAAGGAGCAAAAATCAGCCTTCATCGCTTATGCATGCGCTGCTAAGCAGAGAGCATACGACTTGTTTATCTTTCTTTGTGCCTCAAGGCTTTTCATACTTTAGAAAGTGCTGCAGGCCATAGAAAAAAAAGCTAACGTATTTAGAGGAAATTGCATTAATTACCAAGATGCTTGTAAATCTTCAGTCACACAAAAAACGATTTACTTTGTCAAACACAATTTTGACAGATTACTGAAATAAGAGCAAACGTCTGGAAATGAAATATCCAGAAATGAGTCCTGCAAGAAGTCCTGTTTTTTGTTTCCCATCAGTGCGGTTCTATGACATGGTGCTGCGGGAACCATTTGACACACCAAAGGTGCTGATTTTTTTGAATAACACAGTTGTTAATCATGAGCTCTTATGTGCCCAGAACCTGGGACAGCGGCTCCATGGTGATTTCATTATTACATGGGCTTCATCTTCACGTTATTAATGTCCTTGATTGCAGCCAGTGCACAGAACACTCACAGTGGTTGTGCAAATGCATACAGATGGAAAAAAAGATCTAATAAAATGACCTCTCTGTGCGGCAGTATTAATAATGGCTGTTACAGTGTGTCTTAATACATGATTAATATATTTTTTGTTTTTTGTTTAAATCTCATGTTTGCCAATGAGACCTGTTTTGTGTCTCTACGGGGTTGCTTTTGAGATGCACACACACACTCACACACAAAATGAAATGAAACTAATTCTGCTCTGCCACCGTGCTGCCAGCTCATGGTCCGCGTGTTGGTCGTCATACTGGATTACTGCATCCGAAGTTGCCTCTATTGGACTCCAAAGCACCCGTGACACTCTTTTCTCGTCCTCGCTGCGTCAGTTCCATCAGATTATACTTTATGAGGGACAGCCCTCGCACACCTGCCACTGGAAAGCCGGTCTCCAATCTTTAAATATCGACCCCCGGGGCCTGAGCAGAGGTGCCTCTCATGAGTGTGGGAAAGAAGGGAGAAAAACAGATCATTAGTGATTTTAATTAGGTGATCTGTCAAGCTGCGATTGCCAGATGTAAGCGTATGCATTTGGGTCGATGACAATCCCCTTCGCACTCCCCTCTTGTCACCTTGGGCCTTTGGAATGGAGGTTGGTTCTGGCTCAGAGACAAGAGGAGGGGATCTCAGAAATGTGTCACTGGGTATCACTGCGGTGTACTCTTGGTCAAGATTGGAACGGCGAGAGGCATTCTGAAGCACCTATGATAAGGTCAAAAGGATGTATTATACGTGCATTAGAACTATAATGACATCCTATCGAGGCAGATCATTGTAAATAAACGCAAAAAGGGATTTTACATAGTTCAAACACAGACCACTGTGATAAACGCTGTTAAAGTCAAATCACAAAGGAAAGCATGACGCTCTTTGGTTGTTCTAATGATGCAAACTTTGTTTTCAAAGTCCTCCCCCTTGAACATAGCAGACACGCAGAGCGCAGTTGTACTGACTCAAGACAAATCTTATTTTCACTCCAGCATTAAACATCATTACATATTTATAACTCGGCGCCAGAGAAGGAGGAGGTAGGGGGAGAGGGCGGTGGAGGGGCAGACAGGAGCACCAGAACTTGTCTGGTATCTCTCTGAGCTACCCGATTGCACTGTTTAAACCCGCCTTTCATCTGCCGTTCTGCAGAAAAACCAATTATACAAGAGCTGCAAATGGACTTTTGATTTAACGACACATAATTCAACTGACATATTAGATGCACCCCAAACATTCCGCTCCAGATATCAGTTAGTGTGTTAACGGGACAGGAGTAGATACAGGAATGAAGTCAAAGTGAATAAATCACATCCATTTACTCGCCAGTGAGTTGCAGCGCTGCTTGTTCAATTACCTCGCAATAGATTTTAATCTCGACGTAAAAGTTGAACATAAAAATCTCACCGCCGCAATTTCTGTGTTTTCTGCCTCTTGCAGATCCCACTGAAGGTTTCCACTGTCAGGATGAGTGCCGCATCCTCGGCCATTCGGACCGCTGCTGGATGCCTCGCAACCCCATCCCCGCACGCGCCAAGTCCCCCAATCACGGCCGTAATGTCATCGCCTTGTCTATCGAGGCCACCACAGTGGATGTGCCCCACTATGAAGACGGCACCATCAAAAGGACTTTTGCCACCTTTGGCAAGGACGGGCCTGAGGACGTGGAGCGGGGAGAGCTTAAGGGGAAGCGGACTCAGGAGTCACAGGTGTGCAGCCCCAAGGCCAATGGAGGGGCGGTTCGTGAAGCTGGCAACGGGCGCGAGGCAGCCAGCCCCATTACTTCCCCTGTGCACCTGAAGAGCCCAGTGTCCAAGCCCTCGTCTGCCTATAACACACTGAAATGCCGTGACGCAGAGCGAATCGCCAATCACAGCCTGCTGCGGCAGCCGGAGGGGAAGGACAGCGAGCCGGCTGTTAGGGAGATCAACACGCTTCTACACGATGGCCGTGACAAGGAGTCCCCCAGCAGCAAGCGCTTGAAGGACATTGTGCTTTAGCGAGTTTCCCCTACTGACACACATCGACATGCTTACACACACGCCGTGTAAACTCACACATATATATACACCCTGCAATAGCTGTGTGTGCACAGAAGAGCCAGGCTACGGAACTACAGATACACACCCGTTTGCAGGGTCGGCTGTGGCTGAGGTCGATGAACTGTGGTGTGCTGCAGCTAGTCGTGTGCTAACGCCAAGATAGTGGATGTGGCTTTGTTGTAGTTGCAGTACTTTCTCCTTGTTTGTGTGCTTTTTCAAATTTCTATCAGTCTGCAATGAGTGGACACGAAGGTTACACTTGACTGCATGGACACGGCCAGCGGAGCTCTCCAGCCCCTTTGCGCCAAAGCAGGACACGACGTGCTCGGGACACCTGAGGTGCCAGTTCAGAAGTGCGGTTATGCCTTTCAAACTACTTTTGTATCACAAACGGATATTTGCCTTCTTTGGTTTTTGCAGTTTGTTCTAGCTGCCAAAATCGCTCCTTGTTCCTTTGTATAGTGAGCTCCGTCAATGTAATAAACAGACGTACACAGGACCCGACTAAAAATATCCTCAACTTACTCCTCCTACAGTTTTCAGGAGAAGGAAAGGCAGACTTCTCAGTCCCGTTTGCCTCCTTCTCTCTGGCTAATAAGAGAAACTATCTCTGCATATCCCTGAGGACATCCTAGTGTCATCAGACTGTGAGGTCTTTACAGTATTTATATTTTATCACAAATGGAGCTAAATGAACTCTCGCTATCTGCCCAGCTGCTCTGAATACTGGAAGTGGGACAGACCAGACCCTTGTGTTCAATCTGAGTTGTATGAAAAAAAGACTTACTGCTTTTTGCAATCTCCTGTGCCCAACCTTGATTGTAGCCAGTGGAGCATAAATTAGAACTTTGTGCTCTGGTCTTGTACTTTTTTGACTTTTGACTATGGGGCTAGGATAGAAGGGATCGTCACTCTTGTCTTGCTATGTGGAACTCTGTATAGGGTTTACTATTATCATTTTTATTAACCTGTTGTTATGTGACAATCCCTTTAATGTTTTGTTTCAACGGGGAAAAAAAACAACAAAAAAATAACAAATAAACATTGGTGTTCAACTGAAGCTACAGTAGCGTTTGTTACACAAACACAAAAATTAAAAAAAAACATATGCCAAAATATATTTTATAAATAATTTAAAAATGTATAATGAGAATATTTAATGCTGTGTAGTTATTTTATGAGTAAGTTATACTTGAAATTAACTTGCTTTTGTTTGTTTTTTGCTTTTATATTGAACCTGATTTTTCTTTTTTTTTCTTTTTTGCTTTCTTTCGCTCTCTTTTTTTTAAATTATTTTTTACTGTGTGAACCCTGGCAACTGTTAAATTGCAGTCTACCTTGTTGTAAAGAGTTTCTTATTGGTCAGTTCTTGTGCCATCAAGTTTCTGTGTGGGCTACCAAAAAATGTTTAAAAAGAAAAAAAAAAAAAAAAAAAAAGAAGCAATTTCAGCACCAACATTAGTGTGTCAGTTCAATGGGCGTAGAGTGAGATATAGCAAAAGAAACCAAAAAAAATGCAAAGAAAACCTTAAGATTGCCGGATGTTCTGTATCTTTGTATTAACGGAGGAGTATGAGCAGTTTTGAGCGTTCTGTCTATTTTCCTGTGAGATGAGCAGAGAGAGAGAGGTGGTGGTGGTGTGTGTGTGGGGGGTGATCAGGTTCATGCTGCTCAGATCAGCTGACCCCTGTGCCATCTGTGCTCAGCTGATCTCCAGGATACGGTCGGGGCTCTCTCCTCACACAAGCACCGCACAACAGACTGGTGGAATTATGTTGGAATGAGCTAAGATCTTGGACGAACCGTGTTGCACATCAGCAATATGGTCTTATGTTGCTTTGCAGTAATCTGTGTATAATGTGGAAAATATGAATGAAAATCAAACAACAAACTAGATCTTGTAGCTGAATGTTTTGCTGGTCTCACCCTTGGCTTCAGGCAAAATGAAAATCGGAATAATCACTGAATGTATACAGCAGCTTATAATTAAAGTATTAAATGTTCTCCTTGTCTCCTTGTCTTTACTGAAAGCAGAGTTTCACAGTGAAAGTGAAATGTGTTGTTCTCATTAGAACATAAAGTCCAAAGCCCTCAGAGGGCATTTTCCCCTGGCAATGCATCGGCTGACTTCTGATGAGGCACACAAGCAAAATCCATGTAAGATGCAATATCTTAAACCAAGGTCACATATGCTTGTTTTGTTTTTTTTATTGGACAAGATTTTTTTCTTCAGGTGTTTTTTTTTTTTTAACATTTTATTTCACTTGCTTTAAGTTGTTACGTAAGTCTTATTAAGAAATTCCAACTTCACATTGAGAAGTTCTTGCTCTTTTTAAGTCCATACTTGAAACTAGCACACTTTTTTGCACACAGTGCAAAAGTGCTTTCAGACTGTATATATATACTGTGTATATATACTGTATCTGTAATTCAAGATATTTGCAAAAGCATTTAATTCAAAATAAAAGCATATTGTCCTAAAAATTAGGAAAACTCCCTGATTTAGACAACTGTACTTGTTATTAATGTAGGTCTTTTAATTTTAAGATATTTTTCCTCATATATCCCAATTTTAATGTCACTGTTGTTAATTATTTTGAGCAAATTCTGTATAATAGGATAATATTCTCTCCCCTTTAAAAAAACCCAAAAACATTTCTTTTTCATCCAAAAACACAGAAAAAGACCAGACATTTGTACCTTTTTTAAATAAATGTTTAGTGGAAAAATTCCACTTGTTTTTGCTTGAATTTTGCTTATTTGAAGTGCTGTTCTCTCTCTCACTCTCTCTCTTTTTTTTTTTTAAGGATGGTTTTGCAGTGCTGTGCTTTGCTGCTGACTGGAACATGCCTTCACTCTGTATTTCCCCTCAAACCTTGGTACAAGCCTCCTCAAATGTACTGCATCGTAGTGATTTAAACCCCTGACCTGTGTGACATTTGTATCCATGACACCGGGTAACACGGTGAACACCTTTTCTTCCACCACGGTCTGTGTGGCTGAAGTAATAAAGCAGCAGACATTCTGACTTCAAAAGTCAGATGTTCAAATGATTTTTAATGATCATGTTCCAATGAGCCCTTTCAGCGAGTGAGCACAATAACACCGATCAGGATAAGGCTCACTGAAACTGACTGCAGCCTTCATTAATGTGATTGGCTGGGTTGTTTTTAACAGATCTAACAATCAGACAACAGAGTGGTGCAAAATGTTGTGGACAGATTTTACCTACTTTTGTGCCTAGACTAGTCTTTTGAAGGCTTCTTTACACACACACACACACACCAAAAGAAATTGTAATTGATTTAATTAAACTTAAAATATAAATCATAACAATCATCTTTAATTGACAGATCAGTTTAATTTGCTTTGAAATTCATGTTAAATTCGTTGGATAACCTGCCAACATGTCAAGAGCGCCTCAATCCTCACATGTGTAAAAAAAAAATATATATTATAAACCGTTTTCACAACTGTACTTATTTGTTGCATAATTGACGTTGTCTCACGATGTGAATGTGTGATAACTGCTCTTGAAAATAGAAGTAAGTAACACATGGTTTGATGTCAATTCAATTTCAATTCAATAAAATGGAAATTAACAGTTTGAGTCGCAGGGGTTGGCGACAGATCTGCATTAATATTCCATGGACTCACTGTCGCAGTTTCCCATCATTTCCAAAAAGAGCAGTTGGGCAAGTTCCAAGAAGTATGTGCAGGGATGCTGTTTTTTCATTCCCATTGACTTTGGTCAATCACACCGTTTTTGAGACATTAAAGTGTCAACTCAACTCAACAATCTGGAGAAATTTGTCTGGAAAGAAGGCTCACCTTCAGCCAACGGTGTGATCTTGTATGACACTGGATCCCACTTGAAATATTGATTTATTAGTTGACTGTGAGTGGAGGGCTAAAAGCCATGCGATAAATTGAAAGGCAGGACCGAGCCTGACTCCTTCTCGGCCACAACGTCTGTCATCTTCCCTTAGTAAAGGCTCCACATATCACCTCCTTCATACACAGCAAATCCCCCTCTCAAGTTTGATCCTACGGACAATTGAAGAGAAACAGGACACATTCCAGCACTGGTGAAAGAGGAGGGGAACTGAGCAACAGGAAACACACAGCTGCCCCGCATGATAAGAAAAGGAGGTTGGCTTCATTTCTAGAATTAATTTGCTGTTCCCTCTCTACCCTCTGGTGGAGCCAACATGAAAGCTGGTCTGAACGTGCACATGCTAACACATCCATTAGTCTATAAGCAGGATCTTATTTCTTCCAGCTAAGTTCTCTTCTCATGGGCAATATGCTATTCCAGCCCCGCTCCACTGAGATGAATTACCATTGCTTCACGATGTAGAGTATAGATCTGTGGGTGTCCGACACTACGCCGAACTAAACGGACAGTCCTGCCTCACAGTGAGAGGAAATACGTGCAAAATCATTTTATTGAAACCAGCCTCATTACTGTTGGGGGAATGTAGTATAATATTGTAATTATCATTATATATATATTTGGAAAACCTCTGTGTCCACAGTGAGTCAGGACCTATTTGTAATGCAGGAGCTGCACTTGTAAATCCTCAAAATGGGGCTTGTCCACGCATATTTAATTACCACCGATTCACGGTGGTCATGGAGAAGATTCTCTATTACCGGCAAGATTTATCTCAAAGGTTACCAGGACACACATCCTATTAACATCCTATTAATGTTTCAATTATCATTTTGCAAAACGGTGAGCGGGGGAATCAGAGAACAATTAAAATGATTTGTTTCCGACAAAGACAGACATTGAAAAAGAGCACGAGGAGGGCCGCCGGCCCTGCAGCCCCGCACTACAAACTGGATTGTAGTCGGTTGTTGTGAGCGAAGCGCCCCCACCCCCACCCCTTCCAGCAGGCCCCCTATCACGCGCGCTGATCTTTGTCTCTCTGGTGACCTCCTTCTATCAGAAGGGCTCGCAGCTGCTCCTTCCTAATAATGACCAACTAGTCCTATTCACCAAAGGTGAAACATGGTTGACACATTAACATACCAAAGGTCTCTAAGTTTACACTGGTGTAATTTCACGTAAAAGTGTCCAAATCCGCATCAAACGTCGACAGTGAACATCACAAGCGACGAGCCAATCACAAAGATTTCCTTGACTACCCCGTAATATCTAAGCTCACTGCTGGAGAAGACCTGCTGCCTTCTTTCTTGACGTATTCTCCAATGACACATGTGCACAGATGTCAGACGTTTGGTGGTCACTGGCCACTGGTGTGTCACACCCTGTGTCAGCCCCTCGTCGCCTGTTGTTGCATATTTCAGTCGAACCTCTTCTGGTCTCAGTGGTGGTGTATGCATCCCGAGTTACGTCGGGAAAGTTTGTAGGAATGATGAAAACTCTCGTGGATGGATTTTTGTGCTATCCTAAAGCCAAGGGCATCCAAACAAGACAAATTACCTTTTGTTCAAGCTTGATATTGTATTGACGGGTTAGTCTTTGTCACAATGAGCGGTGGGCTGGTCGTTGCTATCAGCGAGAAGACTGATTACCCTCTCCATCTCTCCAACTCAACTGCATATCTAATTGGCCTGGTCAGCGGCCACGTCCCTTTGTGGGAGTCACAAAGGAACTTTGATCGCCAGTGAAATGAGGGGTCCAAACAATAGTCTGCATTCTCTACTGAGGTCGCTGCCAAATTCCCCCAGCAATCTTTAATAGGAAGTGATGTTAGACAGATCATATCACAACCATTAGTGATGCCCTGATAAAACTGACCTGGGAGACGCTTCCATAAAGCCTCTTTGTCTGAGATGGGTCCGATGAGCTCCGGGACTCCTCGGCCTGCCATCTCCAGCAGCAATCACAGCCTGACCTCAGCCACCTCTCTCAGGCCGTAATGCCCAGGATGCCGGCTCTGGGACTGTGCAACAGGGGCAGTTGACCTCCCCCTCTCCAGGGGATAAAAACGCTGATAGCAGGGACCAGAAATTAAAGACTGTGGCCTTTGAAAGCCTCCATTATTGTCAGTGGGAGCACAGCCATGCATCTCACCAGACCTCTCCATGGGCATGCATTATCGGAAGGGTGATTATTTGACCTGCGCTGTCCGCTTGCCAACGATTTGTTTTTACTCTGGCACAGGTACACCCCCCCCCCCAACCTCACTGTCCTTTGAAAGTACACAGAGTGACAGAGAAAATTCAGGAATTTTAGGTGAACCGTTGTTAATCCATTCTGGTTCTGTCAAGCACTCTCTGTGGAATGAAGCCTATTAAAGAGACCTACTTGAAAAGATCAGATCAACTGATACATTAATTCAGAAAGATGGATTGCTGTCCAAAATGTGCTGTGAAAAGCTAAAATGAAAAATGATGTCACTTCCTATGTCAGTTTCCATTGTCACTGAGGTATGCTTGACAATAGTGATGTAAATTTGCAATTCTAAAACCTTTGCAGGGGTGTCGTTAGTTCCAGTGCATCGTACAGTTTTGACATGACAAACTGGTGTGAATGTTATTTTCACACAAATGCCACATTGTCACATTGAACAAAGGTCCTCTGTTCAACGATCTCTTAATGTCACGAAACAGTCAGCCCTCGATAGTCACACTGACAACTTTGCATCGTCTTACTTCTTAGAATAATGATGTCGAATTTTTATTTCATATTTTAAAGGGGCACCCCCACCCCGCGTGAAGTAAGATAGAACTCTCAATATTAGTAGTAGCTGGAGAGAATAATACTGAGAAGCTAGATATTTCAATAAAGTTTCTCATTATGCTGATTTATGGCATGAATTACCAGACACAGGACTAAAATGCTCTCATTTTTGTTTTTTTTAAGAGCCTCTTAATTCAACCAGCCTTATCGATCATGTCATTTAATGACATATTGATTTCAGCATCGTCTATACAGCATCACACTGGCTTACAGTCCACGCAGCTCACCAGAGTACCAGGGAAGAAAAAGGCAAAGGTGGAAAACGAGGCCGGCTTTTACAGCACAGTACTGTGCAAGCAGTGAGCTAATGAAGATGAGCACTTCAAGGCACTCGCACACCACCTCTGTGTATGGTACCGTCGGTGGTAACTGGTCATCATCAGCAGCCATGCAGCCAAGTCAACATGTTCAATTAAGACTCAGTAAGAACCAGCTGTCTGGCTGCCTGGTTAACCATTGCAGTTTCACCTTTGCACCGTCTTTTTTTTTACTTTGATTCACCACGCCTGTAGAAGACAATTGGGTATTGTAGCAGTCGCAGAGAAGAATGAACAGAAAAGGACCAACGCAGTGTTCAGTTTGAGAAGCAACTTGCAATCAAAGCCTCTAAAAATGAACCGTTTGAATGTAAAAATGCATATTCAGATGTACTGACCTGACATAAATAAAGACATAATACCTGGCTAACGCGGCAAAAACAGGGATTAAGGAGACAAGAATTCAAATGTGTTTCTTTGGGGTATCGATGGAGAAAAGCATTGCCCCCTTGCCTGTGACCAGGCTTATCTGTTAAGACAAATCTATTTTACTTCAACTTCAGTATTACTGCTTCACTGGCACCAACACATTATTGACCAGCGCGGTATTGGGTTTCTTTCCGCCTTATATCCAAATATGGACCTAGGCTCCTCTGTGGCTCATAGATGAGAAGAAGCACAGAGTTAAAAGAAAGACAAACTGCATTTCTCCTGCTGGCAGAGGAAACAAAGCGATTCAAAGAGTAGACGGATGAAAAGGACGACAGCTGGAATATAAAAAACACTTGTTTTGTCCTGGATGTCACCAAATTAATTTCCCTGCGATGGTCCCATTGATAGAGGAGTGCTTGTTTTGAGCTCCAGCAGGGAACACAAATGAAACACATCTGATCCAAAAAATATTGGATCTATGCAATCGTGAATTATTCATTGATGTTTTTTGTTATTCAAAGTGATTATTTGTGCTTGTGGTATCAGCCCATGCTGATTCATTAGTGGATATTTCAGTTAAAGCAGCCAAATAGTAACATCTTTAAAATAGCTTGAAATCCAAAGAAAATCCTCAGGTATAACACAATAAAAAAGTAGTGTTTTTTGTTAGTAGTGGACTTTTTTTTCCTGAAAAAAAAAAAAAAAAGATTATAGCACTGCATTTTTCCATAGGTTCTTCTCTGGCATGTGCCACACTCCTCCAAGAAGTTGGATGAAAACCCAGAGAAGAATACAAGATCCCTCCATGAGCCGAAATTGGAGCAGCGCGTCGAGCGCACACACCATTTCTATTGTTCTCTGTGTTATTCAAATGGATCGCCTGGAGCTTTGCTTTGACTACAGGTGTGTGTGCTTGTGTAGCTTGTAGCTTTTAGTGTAGCTGGTGGAAGAAATTGGACATGGCCTTTGTTTATTTTATTTATTTATTTCGTTTGTAGAAAGTGTTCAAGAGAGATTTCTCCACAACACAAAAGGAAATCATGAAATGAAATAGTGTCTGGACGTGTTCGCTCTGGCCACAATGGCACGTACAGCTGCATCAGCACAACTACGTCTTGTGGGTGGTTTATGGAACTGTCCTACTCAACACCAGTAGAGTCAGCACATCAGTGCACACATTTTTACTCTTCAAGCTCAGCTGGTAAAATATTTTAGTTTACTCTGAATAGCCAAAGAGCTATGTGGCCACATTTTTTATTTGTGTCATGTTCTCCAGGTGTTGTCAGAGAATCCCAGTGTTTATTTAAATAGGAAAGATTTCATACATTTATTCATTCAGCTTCCTCTGCTCCTTCTGGTTATGGGTCGTGTTTGCTGGAGCTGATTCCAGTTGTCAACGGGTGAACATCAGGGTCCGACCTGGACGAGTCACCGGCTCATCACAGGGCCACATGGAGGACAGACAACCAGTCACACTCACATTCACACCTACGGGGGATTTAGACTGACCAGTTAACCTCAGCATGATGTTGGAGGTGGGAGGAAGACGGAGTACCCAGAGAGAACCCACACAGACACGGGGAGAGCAGGAAAACTCCACATACATGTTCCTGCCATGAGGCAACAGTGCCAACCATCGCACCGTGTTTCCCAGTAGTTCTAATACAGTTACTCAACCTCTGAGCTTTAGTTTGGTGTGAATTTTATTACTAATCACGTTTTGGGATGAGTAAAAAAATAAAAATAAAATCAAATAATAATAATAACAAAATAGATAAATATCAAATAAAAATAAAATCAAATAATAATAATAACAAAATAGATAAATATCAAATAAAAATACATAAAATAATAAAAAATGAAAATAATTAATTGATACATTATTAATTAATCATAATAACAGTAATAGCACACTGAATTTGTATAGCACTTTAAAGAAATTCGTTACTCTTCACAAAAACAAAGTCATGGTGCTGAAATGTACATATGTTGTATATATACCTAATGTCCATGTATGTGTATGCAGCACCTTAAGAGGCTGGATAAAAATTATCTACAAACGTCAAAGTTTATCTTTAGAAAGTTTCATTCTGTGTTTGTCAATGCAGCTCAGCTTGCAGATGTAATGCTTTTGGAAACCTG
>CAAKHB010006962.1:0-13954 GCA_901007665.1 Aeoliscus strigatus
TGTGGGAGGTGAACATAGAGTTAATGATACAAGTGGAAACATCACCTCAGTATGACCGCTGAAAGTCAGTTTTGTCTCATTTAAATTTTGAGGCAGAAGATATGTCCAGTTTTATATACAGTATATGGACAAGCCCCAGTGACCAGGATGGACAGGATTAGGAATGAGGTCATCAGAGAGACAACACAGACAGGAAGGTTAGGAGAAAAAGCTAGAGAGGCTAGATTGAGATGGTTTGGACATGTGCAGAGGAGGGACAGTGGATACATTGGTAGGAGAATGTTAGAGATGGAGTTGGAGGTAGGAGACAGAGAGGAAGGCCAAAGACGAGGTTTATAGATGCAGTGAGGGAGGACATGGAGGTAGTTGGAGTCAGAGTAGAGGATACAGAGAACAGGGAAAGATGGAAATCGATGATTCGCTGTGGCAACCCCTGAAGAGGGACAAAGCCGAAAGAAGAAGAAGAAGAAGAAGAAGGTCACACTATGAGTGACATAGTGGTACAGTGGTTAGCACTGTTGCCTCACAGCGACAAGGTCCCTGGTTTGCTTCCTTTCTATGTGGACTTTTCATGCTCTCCCCGTGTCTGCATGGGTTCTCTCCGGGTTCTCCAGCTTCCTGCCACCTCCAAAATCATGCTGAGGTGAACTGGTCACTCTAGATAGCCTGTAGGTGTGAATGTGAGTGTGAATGGTTGTCTGTCCTTCATGTGGCCCGTGAGTCCCACGCTGGAATGTGCATTGGTAAAATGGTTGTTAACGTGTTCACTGTTTTAGCAAGTTTATCGTTACAGGTTCTCCGTAGGAACTTGGTTGGGTGATTGAAGACGTTTCACGTCATGTGACGGCTGAGGGGATTTTCAAAGGTCTTCTTTAGCCCCCCCTGGTATACGGGGTACAGAGGTGAGAGTCGTTGACCGTGAACCTTTTGTAGGAATGGCCCTTTACCTCCCTGCTGTGTTGGGCCTTCAGTGGTCAAATTGTGTGTCTTCACATCTCCGTGACCCTCAGCGATCTTCACGGCCACAGCTCGGCATATCGCTCCAATCTTCCTCTCCAGCGAGCGCACACCGGCTTCACGGGTGTACCTAAGTGAACAGACAGATTTCGGGATGATTGGAACTAATGCTCCTTCTCCCCGACACCTGTGACTATCAATCACAGTGGAGATCCTCCCTGATCGTCCCTGATCCTCCCTGATCCTCCCTGATCCAAACCTCCAAGACCTTCTGAGGGTCTGCTGTGTTTCCCACAGTTCTGGTGTGTTCCACTTTCATCACAACACAGTAGGTGGGATGAGGCTGTTCTTGCTCGAGGTGTTTTTGTCAGTCACTGACAAATCCAAACCAATGAAACTAGGACATTTGGTTTGAAAACAGAACTGAAAGATCATTTTCCTTCATGTCACAATTGACAAACGTTTGATTTAACCTGCTTTCTGGAACAGGCCCCAGGTCTACAAGCAGCTTAGGCTTCATGTATGGGAGTACATGTGAGTATGTGAGTATGAGAGCTACTACAACGGTACCAAAGAGCAGTTTGACACACTCTTCTGATAATAAAAACATTACACGGTTGAGCTTTAATTACAACCAAGACAAATCATCAACAATACTCCAGTTTCATCTGTAATAGTTTCATTTTCAAACGATCACAGTGCTATTTTTAGGACAGGCCTGCGGGCACTTCATGAGGTCCCTGCGGGCCACCGCGTTGGTGACCCCTGATCTAGAAAGGCCAGAAGCCTCTGGATGGTTCCATTCCATCCTGGATGACAGAAATCTACTTCATAATTCAGAAAAGTAAAATACACTTATTTGCTGGCCAGTTACATCGAAGTACAAGAATCAAATCCTTGTTTCAGAGTCAAATCTCAGTCAGATGTTGGAAGGACGGTCTTTGGAGCGGCTACTTGTAAATACTCAACACAAACATGCACCACACCACTTGACAACTAGAGGACAAGTAGTCAAACTCCAGTCAGCTTCAGCTGGGATATGCTGCAGGCTGATTATGACAGCACACGGACCACGAGTCCTCCACACTTTGTAGACTGTGTGTGTGTAACTACCTGGTGATAATGTCCTGTGTTGTGTCTTGGGGTATATGCAGCTGCTGAGGAGTTAATCCATGTTGCTCCAGCTGCTTTGCAATCAGGTGCCGGTGCGTTATCTCTACCTTCTCCTCCTGGGTGTATCCTGAAACACACATTCTGATCAACCACTTCATATCATCGACGTTTCTGAAAACTGACAGCAGTTGTCAGGTTACACTAAGAAAAGTGACTTTGCTCAGGCGGCAGACTGCACGGAGCTGGATCCTCAAGGCCGATGGAACGTAGCAGTTACTGCTGCTATTACCCGACAGTCTACGTTAACGCGTGTGCTTCAGCGGGGCTTTTCCTTCTGGAGTTAGTTAAACAATTGTACACTGGCTTTTATCACCGTCACTGTAATGAGCTAGTGAGCTGATTAAAACTCACCAGCACACAGTACATGAGGATGTGACTGTCACACAGGACAGTATAGACAGTATCTATGACTTCTGTTTTTAACCAAATTCATACAAGACAAATCACACTAACCATACATGAATGGGAGATGAGTGTGTGTGTGTATGTTTGGGTGTATGCAGTGGTGTTCAGACACGCACTTGAACACTAAATCTTTTCAAGTACAATCTGTCATACAGATGCTTCTGCTTCAGATTAGTTCTGTCATCACAGCTAAGGCCTGAACATCCAGAGCAGCTTATAGACAGGGCTGACATGAAACCAGTAGTCCTGGTTCTTTGGAACTGAAGTTAGTCCTACACAAGCTCTAATCCTCCTTCTTGAGTCTGTCAAACTGTTGGTGTGAGCGAATCTACACCACAAACCCACCTGGAACCTGCAGCACCTCCATCCTGTCCAGTAGGGCATGGGGGATGGTCGCTGTTGTGTTTGCAGTGGCAATGAAAAGGACTTGGGAAAGGTCAAAGGCCACATTGACGTAGTGGTCTGTGAAGCTGTGGTTCTGCTCTGGGTCCAGAACCTGAGGGAGCACACAGAGACGTCTGTAACATCTGGATGTTTTTCTTGAAAAGGCTACAGAAGAGCAACAGGACACCAGTATGAAAAAACAGCTGATAAAACCATGGTGACGCGACACCAAATGTTTATTTAGTAGTTTATTTAAATACAGCTAAGATGATCCATCTATCCACCTACTGACTCTTTTCTCTGAGGAGAAAACACCTCAATGAGCCAATAAATGAGCAAATGAATTTAAAAAATCAATTGACATTGACAATGTCATCGAGAGTGACAGCCAAATGTCCAACACTGCTGTGGTGTAATGATGCAGTCATCTGAGAGAGAGGGGTCGCTGACCTCGAGCAACGCAGCCGCAGGATCTCCTTGTAGGCTCTTGCCGAGTTTGTCCACCTCATCCAGGAGGAAAACTGGATTATTCACGCCTGCTGTCTTCAAACCGTTGATGATCCGGCCAGGCATGCTGCCTACATATGTACGTCTGGAGAAACAGGCAGGATGTTAACTACTCAAGTACTGTTTCATCCCCACATCAAGAGCACAAATAGTTGGAGTAGTTTGATTGTGTGACTGATCCACTGGGGCGGGGCGACAAGCTGTTGGGAGTTTAAGGATACCTCAGCTCCAGTTCATACACATTATTATAAAGTTTGTTTCCATAACGCAGTCATGTAAATATACACAGCGTCTCTCAAATATTGTTCACAAATTGGTCTAAATCTGTGTTAGTGAGTACTTCTCTCCCAAGATGGTTTTCTGACCTCCCAATACAGTAAAACTGCACATTTTAGAGTGGCCAGCCACCGGTGAGGTGGATGGATTATCTCGGCAAAGGAGGAGTGCTCACTAACACATTTTGACTGATTTGTGAACAATATTTGACAGAAAAAGTCCTTTTTTTAAGATCTTTGAGTTCAGCTCATGAATGAAAGGGAGCAAAATCAAAACTTGTCTGTTTATATTTTGTTCAGTGTAAATAAAATTCACTTAAATAATAAATACAAGTAAATAAAATAACAAAGTACACTTAATAAGTTATTGAATTTAAAAAGCTCAGGACAGCCCAGAGTGGATCATTAGGGAACTTTATCTTCAATGCCTGCACTCCTGTTGCTGGTATGCTGGACATGTGTTTCTCATCTGGCTCAGACTGTATTCTCCAAAAATGCAAAGCCTGTTTGATCATTCCACACCACCAGCAAAGGATATGTCTGGATGTCAAGGGCTCATTTCTTACAGAGCTCTTTAAATGTTTCAAATAACATGGTGCAAATGTGGAAATTTCATGTAAAGGTCCACCACACAAACATGCTTTATTCATTACGAGTGTTTTTACAATGGTATCTGACAATTGGTGGAAAGATAATGAATATACCAAACACTGTAAATGATGCTGAGTCTCTAAACCTGATGAAACGTTGTCTTATTGTAGTCATGAATTGATGGATATACACACTGCTGGGCAAAGTGGGTGAAGTGTTTTGCTCAGGGACACAACAGCACAACTACAATACAGCAGGATTCAACCCATCCCTCCGGTTATTGGACAACTTGCACAACCTCCTGAGCTAAAGAACAGCACTGTTTTTTTCAATGAAGATAACATCAGATTAATCAGAAATAGCATCTGGTCATTGTCTATGTGGTAAATGACTGTCCTGGAATGGAATATCTACACACGCCGTAGTACAGAGGCCATTTCTAGCATCCATCACTCCGGTGTTCTAATCTTACATTGTGTTAGACTGTTAACAATCTAATTTATTATTATTAGAAAACCCATGTGCTTTTTTGTTAGCAATGTTGAATAATATCAACTACCGCTTCCTGTTTTCTTACCTTTAACAGTGTGGTTTGATTAATGGGGCTGAATGAAATATTCTTATACACATACAACTCTACAGCAGCCAGATGTAGATTGTTGAAAGTACAGACCTGTGTCCTCGAATGTCTGACTGGTCACAAACCCCTCCTAGAGCAATACGGTGGAACTCTCTGCCCAGCGTCTTGGCGATGGAGCGCCCCACGCTGGTCTTACCAACCCCCGGTGGTCCCACAAAGCACAGAATGGGTCCCTGAAGACACACAGCAGCAGGAGCAGCAAGAAACTCAATGACCATGATCAGTTTAAGGGCTTAATATGGTATAATTGTTATGTTATAATTACAATACATGACAGCTGTTGTGGCAGCACCTTCAGTGAAGCCTTCAGCTGTCTAACAGCCAGGTACTCCAGTACGCGTCTCTTCAGCTTGTCCATGGCATAATGATCATTATCCAATAAAGTGCGGGCAGCTCGGATGTCCAGGCAGTCTGTGGGGTGTGTGTGTCGGGTTAGAAAGCAACACAATAAAGCAATACATTAGTGTTAGGGAGTGGAGGATAGTAATGTAAGACTGAGTTACTTCTGAATATACTGAAATCTATAAAAATATTCTTCTACGTGATCTACTCAGGTTACGCCTTGTCTGCAGAACTGTGTGGCAGTGGATGCAGTGAAAATGAAGTGAAATGAAAGAAAAATGTATATTTTCAACCAGAAGACCACGTAGTAACATGATAGTTTTTACTGCGCTGTCTTGGTTAGTTACACCTCACCCCATGAACAGGATGTGCGGTCAGTGAAAATGTCTTAATTCTTTCGACACAATGTCAGGTTTTCCTAATAAGATCTATAAGATGTTCAATATCTCACTGTGGAAAAGTTTCCTAACTTATTTCATTCAGATTAAACTTTGAATGCGTTTATCTGAACTCCATTTTCCAAATTTCTATCACTCACTACACGATTAGAAAAAAGCAATGAATCAGAATATGAAAATGAAAATAAAGTAAAGGCAATGTTCTGATGGGAAAATCTACATGGAAATGTCCATGAAAATTCCAGTCTTTATTCTACATGTGGGAAGTTCAAATGTTTTTTACAATGTTCTTTCTGTGGTCCAGAGGATTTATGACTTCACGTCTTGTCGCCATAGGGATCCAGACATCTCGTAACCAGATGCTGAACAAAGACAAAAGCCAAGTGGCACTGATTCTGTTTCTTCAATTCACATCAACCTCAGCACACCAAGGGGGGCCAATTAGTCAGGATGAAACAAGACTCCCGGATTAGAAGCACACTCATATGACCAGAGTTGGTCATGGGAGTGCATATATACAGTATATTTGTGTGTGTGTGTGTGTGTGTGTGTGTGTGTGTGTGGCCACAACATGTCTTTGATTCAGTGATGCACAACATTTTGTTTTTTTGTTGACAGCTACATTATTACAACTACATTTCACACTGTTGCAGATATTCATAACACGCCTCAAAACAAAAAATAGCTAGGCAGCTAGGCATTTAACAAGAATGTGAAAGTATTACCTTTAACCCTTGTCTAATTGCCATGGTCACCTGACGTGTTCCCTTTCGACCTAACAATTTTATTGTTTCTTTAAAAGCCTTAATTCACTTCCTTTCTATTCTGCTATACTCCTCCTTTCCCTGTGATGTGCACACCAGCTGTTGGTCTCAGATGTGGATTTATGCTTCTGTGTTGAAGTAACACACAGCCTGTGCTGTAGCCTCCGCAAGCACCATCATTAGCGTTACACTTCTATGTGAAAGTCATGTCAGACGCATACATTTAGCACAATGATGCACAAACACTGAACTACTTCTGCAGTCAAAACCTTAGAAAAACACATGAGGGACTTTAGTCCATACTTCCTTGGCAAATTGTTCAAGCTCATTAAAATAATAATAATAATAATAATAATAATCCAAAGTTTACCAAAATGGAGCTATACCATTAATGAATGATTTCCAATGAAACTGTATGAATATTGCAACCACTGGACAATATTTAAGGGAAATCCGGGAAATCTAAGGAGCTAATAACTTTGACCTTAACTCTACATATCTGCAGGCATAAAAGCCCTGTTTGCTAAAGCTTGTGTAGATGATACAATAAGCCAGCGATAAACTAAACCTTTAACCCTTTGAATGGGAAGGGAGGGGAGGTCAATGTCAGGCATGCGGGGGTGGACGCCACAAAAGGTCGCTTGTAACTTAATTTACCTTTGGTACTTTTACTCCATGGGAGCTCGACCATTAGATCCAGGTAGTTTCTGGTCAGAGCATACTCAGGCATGGACTGAGGCATCTTCTTCAGTCTGAACATAAATGAACACAGCTGTTGACATGCGTCAGTGTAGTAACATGAAAGTGGCGTATTGGCAGTATTCATGGCAATGAACACCTTTACTGAAGATTTGATCACAGAGTACTTGAGGGCTATGAATATACCTCTTGAGCTCTTTAACGCAAACTCTGAGTGCTGATTCAGGCATATTGGCCCCTTGAATCTTCCTCTCAAGGATGGCAGTGTCGTCGCCATCTTGGTCTTCATCCTCCTCATCCAGATTGAACTGTCGGCCCAGAGAACCTCTGCCTTTGCGCACAGATAACACCTAACGTATTGCACAGGGAGGTGTTAGCAGACCTATAACTAGATAGGGTTAGCTAGGGTTGGAACATATTTTTTGTTACCCTCTTCTCTTGCTCAGGGTTTATTTTCCTGGTTTTCTGCAGCAGTTGAAGTCCTTCAATCTGTCTGGTCAACATGGGCAGAGTTTTCTTAAAACGCTCCACCAAGCTGACAGCATCTAAGACCTTCAACACACATGGGGATGCAGAGAGTTCATTCATTCATTCACAACCCTATAGTCTGTGTACGACTGGAACTGTTCTCCCCCTTAATGTCATTTGGCTGTTACATGAAAGCATTCGGTGGATATCCTTCCCTACCTCCCTCACAAAGATCTGACCTGCCACCAACACAAACAAGATATCTGCACCATATGTTTGTATTATAACGTCTAAGATGCTTTGTGGTTATGGGTTTTATGAGGTTGACCCTAGAGTTACCTGACCTGTAACTTCTCCTTGTTTGACGTCTGGATCATGGAGGCAACCACATCAGGAAGAGTGTCTCTTGGCAGGTTGTCCAGAAGATGCTTGAACTTGGCCACTGCAGGAACAGACATGTCCAACATACCTAACAACTACAGACAAACACACACACACACACACACACACACACACCATGAAAGTATTGTATTTCGCCTCTCTCTCACCTCAACCCATTAAATTGGTTAATAGCAACCATACTGAGGCCCAGCTATGCACTACAGGGATGCACTACTGTGAAGTAAACGTCTGTAAACGGATTGGCAGGATGCGCAATTTAGAGTGACCAATTAACCTCAGCATGATTTTGGAGGTGGGAGGAAGCCGGAGAACCCGGAGAGAACCCACGCAGACATGGGGAGAGCATGGAAACTCCACATAGAAAGATCCCAGGCCAGGAGGAGAACTAGGGACCTTCTTGCTATGAAGCAACAGTGCTAACCACTGTGCGATAATGTAATGTGAACATAACGATATGTGTTATATCTGCCCTAGTAAGACCATAAAAACATCAGCTCATCGAAAAACAGCAGCATGTGTTCAGATACAGGAGAGATGGTATTTCCTTTTTTGGCTTCCATGCACTGGCTGCCTGTAAAATTCAGAATAGAATTTCAAATCCTTCTGGGATTCGCATTGGATTATTTAAATCATAAAGCATCATCTATAGGGCTCTTTACATGATCTAAGGGCCTGATTTATTACAATCCCAAATCAAAGGTACTACACTGCGTGTACAATTTGCGTTGGTTTTGCAGGTGATCTACTAAGAATAACTGTGTACATGAAAACAGGTGCAACAGGGTAGAGACAGGCGGATTTAAATGAGGGCTTTGACAATCAAGGGGCAAATGAAATCTGATACGATTGAATTAATGGTTTTAGTGAAGGAGGTCGACAAATATATTGTTGAATATACAAAAAAATGAAAACAACAGAGGAAAAGTAAAAAGGGAATGTATTTGCAACAACCTAGAGTCACAAACAATCGGCACATTGAACAAAAGTACCATTCAATCAAACGCACCAATGACTTAGAAGCATAGAAGGATTTTTTTTAAACTATTATTATGTTGTTTATTTTATACCTTAAGACAGTTCAGTTGGATGGGGTCACAATAAATCCCTGGCAGCTGGTACCTACATGTACATGCAATTCACATGCTCAAGTTACAACCTAACATAAAAAAAACACATTAGTCACACCTATACCATCTCCTCAGCTCGTGTCCTGTTGTTCTTACAAGCCTGTTGTAAAGAAACGGCCCCATAACCTCCCTCTCTCCTCCCTTGCCAGCTCATTAGTCATTAGTCATTAGTCATTTAATTCATTAGCCTGTGTGGAATATGGTGTAACATGCCATTGAATAACTGTGACAGTAAACCAGCAGCAACTGTGATATGTTTCTATTATTTTCACGTCTGTCATTCCAAAAATGTTAACATGGCTGGAAAGACCTTGCTCATGGGAATGTTGGGCTTTCTATTAGAATACATCATTTGTTAAGCGTCATGAGAGAACTGAGTGAACTGGTGTTATAGAAACAAAATCTGACTTGACTGTTATAACTGCATGCTCAGCTATTATCTATTTTATTACTCTATTATTTTATCGTGCCTTTTTTTCTTCCTCTTGTGCAAGCTGTTGATATTAACTTGGTGATTTGAATACTTCCAGATTGTTTTATGTAAACAGTTATGCTATCTGCTAGACTTGAACTCAAACGTTAGTAAAAGCCCTGTATGAAGCTGTATATGCACGACAATCACTGTTCCCTCAAAGCTGCGCGTGTGCGCAAACACGGTCTCCGCGCACAGAAAATCTTTGCTGCGCACAAGCTGAAATGGAAACAAAATAAACACATTACAATTTATTCTGTACCATTTTGCAATACCAGGAAGAGAGTGACAGGAGACTCAATGTCAAAGTCAACCAATGATCTGATGCGGTTTACATACGTATTCACACAGCTAATCAACGTCACTGATGACGTCCGTTGGTGGCGCCACTGGCGTTTTTCGCCTGTCTAACGCCGTAGCCACGATGAAGTTAGCTAGCTATTGTTAACTCCTCACCATAATGCCAAAACTAACAAGCACTGGCACATCCAATAACCTAGCCACAGTAAAAAAGAAATGCGGTTCTTTGAGGATAAAATGGCTGTCACAAAAAACTGCTTTCAAAATTGGTGTTTATAGTTGGCTCGGTTTGGTTGGCAGTTCATGTTCAGTTCAAGCCATAGTTAAAATGATTTTCTTTTTAGCTAATGGAAATTTCTGCTGTAATTTCATTCTTTTAATAAACCATGTAAATTGGACGGATGTGATACTGGCGTGACCATGGTGCGCACACCTGATGTTGCTCACAGTGGAGTTTGTGCGTTTGCTGAGACACATGACAAATTAGAGGGCTCACTGACAACCACCTTCTTCCCACCAAGTGAACACACGCAACACATATCCGGGAAGTGTAATTATCAATCAAGGGTGTGGACAAAGAGTCATAATTCACACAAATCTTTGGAAAATGTGTCCCAGGACAGCTGTCAGAAAAGAATGTTTTTAAAGTAACTGATCTGAAGAGCTGCTCTTTCGTGTAGATGAAACATTCAAAAGTTGTACTTTTTTTTTTTTTTTACTTTTTTGTGGGTGAACAATCAAATGCAATATAAGCTAAGCTATATAAAAGTAAACGACTGCCATTAAACTGGGGAAGAGCCACATGATCTTGGATTCATCCGTTTGGACATTTTACCCCCGGTAACAGTCATTACACAAGTGCCCCGTGGGACGATTTTAAGAACTTGGGAAGTAAAAGTAAAAGTAAAATTCTGGATGCAGTCCCCAGTCAAACAACGACCTCTAACTCTAACTTTGTGTTAGGTTCACATATTTTTTCTCTCCAGTTCTTTGTTTGCTAACACACACCATATGCTGGCAACAAGTAGATTCAGAACAAAAGAACAAGTTCCTGCCTTCCAATTGGAGGTTTTTACGTGCAATCATTCAAAGCTGAATGTAAATCTGCCACGGCTGAGATTACCTTTTCATGTGTTCGGCATTTGGGACATACAGAGATGCATTAGTGACCCAGATAAGCAAAGGGAAGATCTTGCAGCTAAGTCCCAGTAGTACAGGCACTGATACTTGATATTCACCAGATTTAAGGGATTCAGCATCAATTACTATCATAACAGAGTCCTTTAATGCAGCCTATGACCGGGATCCCCAACTGATCACATGATCAGAACACCGTGTTAGTGCAGAAGAGTGGATCACCTTGAAGATTTTGTAAATAACAATAGTAAGAATAAATAAATTAGTAGGGCTTGACAATAACTTCCACAAAGTACATTACTTGTTGTGTCCTGGCACATGTCACTTGTACAGGTGAAAAAATGACAAGAGGAATCTTAAGATCTTAAGACACCCTCCCCCTTTGACTGTTTTTATCCTCTTCTCAGCTTCTTCACTTTTAGGACTTTCTCCTGATCGGGACACTCACAACCTACTTTGTGTGACACCCAATCTGATCAGCAACACACAACACAATCATTTTCGGTTTGTGGTTACAATTTAAATGACAGACACACAGACACACACATACACACACCTGTATGGCAGACTGGTAGAACTTTTGGGATAACTCCCCTAGCTCGCCGTCTTCCACTGATGGCGTCAGATATTGCTCCAGCTTATCCAGCTGCTCCACCTGGAATGTGGAAATAGACATACTGACATACTGCAGAGATGACTGTATACACAGGGTACTGATTTATACTATTTATATGCTAGTATCTATTTGCCCCCTGAACAGGGAGACAGCTTCATCCATGCTTCACATTACATAAATGCATATGTGAATTTCTCACAGAGATTAATTAAGTATCTATCTTATCTATCTGACAGTGGAGAACATTTGCATTGAACAAGTAAACATTTCTATCAGTAAATATGTTTCTAATGAGACTACTGATCTGAAATTGTCACCAGATGCTGGTAACAACCCAGGTAATCCACACATACAAAGAAATCAAACCATATATGCACATAAATTACATTTTGTGCAGTACAGTGGATTGGCCCACGTAATGAGAAACAGATGGAGAACAGGAGGTGGAGATGTGCAGAAAGGCATGGAAGGCATGGAACAGTTGAAATCTGTGGGATACTCATCCGACCATATCGAATTGAAAATGTATGGAAGTAAGTGAAGGTCAGAGTTCATCAAAGAAACGCCCAGAACCTTCAATATTTGAATACAGTGGAACAGTGGCAAAATCACACCAGAGCAACCTGTGACTATTTGCCCGACACAAGAGGCATCTTGAAGCTTTATTACCATCAAAGGCTTTTCTACTAAGTGTTAAATACATTTCAGTTGGTGTGTTCAATACTTTTTCCACTGTCATTCCAGTTTATTACACAACTTAGTTAATGGATATACATGTTTTGATTTCTTTCTATGTACTGATTACATGGGTCGTTACTAACATCTGGTGACAATTACATGTTAATAGCCCGATTATAGATATATTTACAGAGAAGAATGTTGGCGTGTTCAATACTTATATTCCCCACTGCCAGTAGCCACTTTGGCATGTGTCTCTTTGGGATTTGTATGTTTCGTAAAACACGTTTCAAGTTAAGCAGAAGGTATGCTAGCTCCAAGTAATTGTTATTGTAAAGCAAAACTCAGGATTGACTCAGACCTCTGGTGTTTCTAGTTTGTTGAGAATGAAATCAGCAAGTTGGCTTCGGCACAGGAAACTATAGGCTATATAAGTTATACGATTCTATCTGAAGCCAATACACATAATAAATGTACCTCTGCCAGGACAAACGGTCGCTCCTTCAGCATGGTTAGTACAGTAAAGCGGCACAGTCCAGTGATGAGGAGGGTGTAGTGGGGTTTTGGCCAGTTACTGCCCATCACCTGCACTGCGATCCCTGCTGTACCAATTCTACAGAGGCACAGAGAGAGGGAGAGAGAGAGAGAAAGAGAAAGATTGATGTCAGATTGAACGTGGCTGGTAACCAATACATACCCTGTTCCAGAACTTAAAAGAGGTGTTTCTCAATACTAACAACAAATATCAAAGGGTCCATCCTCTCTAACCTCAAAACAAATCTGAAGCTAGAAAAAACAGTTGATCAGAATCTAAGTGTATTATAATGTAATTTTATACATTGCTGCACTATTTCCCATGAAAAATAACTTGCCTGTTACAGCTTCAGTACTTTCCTCTCCATTCACCCTCTGCCCACAACTGGAACCTCAGTAAAAGAACGTCCAAGAAAACAAGCTAGAATAATGTTCTGCAGCTGTATGGGAGGCATTATGCCACAATGTGTCATGCTGAAATTTGGTCAACATCCAATGTGAGATCTATCACACAATAACTTTCCAAAATTTTCTAGTGCAGACTTGTTTATTTTCTTAACAACTGGGGAGAGCTTCATGCTGTCAACTTGTATAACTGGGACCCTGACAATTTCTTTTGTCAGTCAAATATTAGTATGACATACTGTATTGCAATGACCCAAGGTTGTTATATGTTCTATGTCACCTAATTCAAACACTGGGACAGAAGGCACTTGGTGGCAGAACTCAGTACATTCAAGAAACTATGTAAAGTGAAGATAAAAAGTGTAAGACTGTAAATTGTTAACAAACATTTGACATCATGATTAGACCCATCTTAGTTTAAAAGTTCAGATGCAGCTGAAGTAGGAAAGTTACAGACATATGCAAAGTCACTGTAACAGGAAAACCCCTATGTCACAGTTGTAATTGTAATCAAGAGTAAGCACATTGCTTAGAAATGTTGTTTATGATTTGGGGCTGAATTCCATTCTTGCCTGAGTTCAGATGGTGGCTGACCGGACATGAGTTCTGAAAGGAGTTATGGCTCTACCAAAGGGGTAAATATATTCTGCAGTGGTTGATCAACTATCCCCCCCCCCCCC
>CAAKHB010006962.1:13974-36835 GCA_901007665.1 Aeoliscus strigatus
CCAACCACCCCCCCCCCCCCCACACCCCTCTGCATTGGACGAGGAGATAGTACTGGGGAAAATGAACAAGCAGGTGTTTTGCACATTTACAAGTCAATGACTTTCCCTACAACAAACCATTAAACTATCTTATTTGTTACTGGTCAATAAACAGTCACAGCAGAAACAGTCCCCAAACAAAAGTGTTACTGAGTAACTAGACAGGGCTGCTGGACTGTTCTTGTGGGATTAAAGTCCACTGGTCTGCTACACTGTAGATGATTCTAGAAAAGAAAGAGAAGAAGCAACAACAACAACAGATACAAGAACAAAAACACACTTCTTTAGAATATGGGAATCACTTAAACGTAGGCAAATAGTGCCTTGGCATGTCTAGCTGACAGCCAATGACGAAACTTCAGTATTATGACGACAAGAGAAGAGGGTGATGACAATCTGAAAAGAAAAACACGCCTCTGTCTTGCTTCGCTCTTTTATATGACTTTTCTACAGAGCAGTTCATAAGACAGATATCATATTTCAGATAATAATATAACGAACTGTGGTAGAATCGTGTTTTTTCATCTGCTCTTAGAGAAACGCAGCGAGGGAAAAGTGCTCCTCTGTTATACAGATGAATGTTTATTACTTATGTAAGGAGGGAAGGTCATCGGCTTCGTGCTCCGGGTCTCTGGTGTTGGGAATCACTCCTATGATGGTACTTTTCAGTGACGTCCCCTTCAACAAGCGGTGTTTGACCAGGTGCATATTCCGCGGAGAGTCCACGCTGAACCGGACGGTGGATCCCGGGAGGAGCACACCTTCATGGGTCAAAAGCAGCGGGAGTCGACTCGGGATCGCAATTCCGCCACTGGCCGACATCGCTCGGAGGTTTTACAGTCCCCAAGTCCTCTGTTTTGAAAGCTACGAACTGCCTTTGCTAGCTGTCACTCAGATCAGCTCCTTTAACGGAAACACATTACTTCCTGTAAAGATTTTCAAAATAAAACAAAAATGTGCGCATAGTTATACCTAAATGCCAGTGTGATATTAAAGTAGAACCAATTTCAAACTGAATGAACACATATATTCACGACATGACGATTTTTTTAAAGCTTTCTTCTTCCTCTAATTCCTTCATTGGCAGTGGGCTTGTACAGCTTGTAGTTGTATTTACCGCCACCTACTGGACTGGAGAGTGGCTCAGAGACAACCTGCACTGAACTCCAACCCAGAATCCTTTTCATATTGAATTAAAGCACCCATCTTTTGCTATGACATTCTCTCAAACAGATTACCTGATATAAAGTCCAGCCGTTCTATCTCCATCACTCTCATGACTTCCTGACGTCACACTCCATCAGTACATGTTATTAAGGTTTCAAACAAAGAGACTCAAGAAGACGTTGTTGCTGTGGTGTTAATACTGCTGGCCTTATTGTCCTTTGGGGATAAAAAAAAAATACTTCAAACCTTTAACCTTGATACTTCAAGTAAAAGATACTATCTGCATGAATTTCCTGATTGAATGTGTGTAGCAGTTGAAATATATCTGTCACTATGGTTACATTGTGTTGACTATTACCTTTCACACACTGTAGTGTTCATTTCGACTGATGGGTGATCATCTGTAATCTGATCTGATAAGCTAGTTTATATTGTGAAATATAAAATGCTGTTATGTGTATTGGTTCCGGGTTTTTGAACCTTGTGCAAAATTACTACTATTATATACTAATATTAATATCTGGACAATGTTGGTTATTTCCGTTTTGTACAATTGTCTATGTCAGTATTTTTCCACCAAGTAATTGTGCACCGCTTGTAGCATTGATGAACCCCCAGTGAGGACTGTTTAATAATAAATCATCTTTATGTTAAATTACACTGGACTCCATATGCTCCCTTGTGGAGTGTATTAAATACAGCTACTACTATTTCTTCATGAGCTTGATGGAATATTGAATGGAAACAACATGTTCAATGTTGTTTCCATGTGATTTGTCCTGAAATGGCTTGTCTTTCTTTCACTCCTGATGCTGCATGAAGTTGTTCTTTCTACTTTTTCTCACTCTTGTTGATAAGTTTTCAGAACCGTGTAACTTCACAAATGTTTTTCTAAGTTCAGCCAAAGTAGTGATTGCATTATTATTATTATTATTATTGTAGTGAACACAAAAAATAGGAAATAGGAAAAAAATAAGAAAAAAATAGCAAGAGGAACCTTTAAGACCAGAACTGTTGGAGTCCAGGTGGTTTCAGGTGCGGACTTCCGTCCACTTTCCAAATGCAACTTGGACAGAACATGCGGCACTCTGTGTCTTCATCATTCGTCCACTGTCTGTTGTCTGTTTTTGCAGATAACTGTATTGTTGTTATTAATATTAATATTATTATTATTATTATTACAGAGAGGAAGACCAAAGAGGAGGTTTATAGATGCAGTGAGGGAGGACATGGAGGTAGTTGGAGTCCGAGTAGAGGATACAGAGAACAGGGAAAGATGGAAATCAATGATTCGCTGTGGCAACCTCTGAAGAGGGACAAAGCCGAAAGAAGAAGAAGAAGATATTATTATTGTTATTCCATGAATCATTCTGATCATACTGTACCCTAAACCCTAAACCCTAAAATCCAGCTTTAGTTTTAACTATCTTTCACAGACTATATATAACCCAGATACATGTTTTTAAAATTTTGTTCATAAGATATTAAACCTCTCACATTCCATTGAAGAATGATTATTGCCATGATGGATCACTACCCCATGTCCGTGAGTTAGGAGGAACACCACATTTTCAACACTTTCATTCCCACATATTTCTGTCTTCCTGTGCATCTCTGTCAGCAGTTCACTTGACTTTATTTTGTGCCATAATCAATGTGTCATCCTTTAGATGACTCTTCTCGACTGATTCTGCATGTATAGAAACGTTTGAGATGTCTCTGGTGCTACCACAGCCCTGACAAGAACACTCCTGCTTGATGTTTCTCATACACATACTGCTGAACATCTTCCATACCTCCATTTGCTTTACACATCAACTTGGCTCCATCTAAATTTCACTTTGTTTGATGTGAGGTAATAGCAGTTCTCTCAGACTCCTTGTGCAAACATATCTTCTATGAACGAGCATAGACATAAACACATTGATAGACCCCACACAGACACCCCAGGCCAGGAATCGAACCTCCAACCTTCTTGCTATGAGGCAACAGTGCTAACCACCGTGTCGGTGGTGCGGTAATAACTTGACAAAACCACAATATTGTACACTGAAAAAACTTGAAATAATAAATTGAAATATCAAAGACAGCATATTAAATGACTTTAGACGAAGGCTTTGTTGATAAAATATGTATTTCATTCTTTAACTCTTTCTTAAAAGTATTGTCACATACAGTAGCATTATACAGTTCCAATAAATAAATTATTCAGTATAGTGTGTACAAAAATCAGTTTCTTCAGGCCAGGCAACAAACATCCATGTTTTGTTTTGTTTTGTTCTCTCCAAGTCATTAGCTTGCTGTTGTCGGCTGTGGTGAAATATTTTTTCTTTTCACAAGGTTTTTTTTTGCATACACTTTAAAATGAGCTGGTGATTATTTAACACAACCATGCATGACTATTGAAATATGATACAAATATGCTGACTGCGTCATCTGTACTTTCGACTGAGACAATTCATGAAGAGTATGAAACAAAGCAGTTGTAGCAATGAGTCAGCGTCCAGGAAGCCTCACAATTAAGTCACCAGAAATCTCCATCATTTCACACATGATGCATTACAAGATTATTCTTGCATTTTATCACCCAATAGAACGTTATCTGTTGCAATTTGATTGTGTTAATACTTACAATGTGTGTAACAATTTGTATTGGTTAAATAAAACAAAGAATATGAATCCCACATAACGCCTTGCTTACTAATAATTTATTATTGAGCATAAATTAGATTTCCAAAAAAATACGAATATGGGATATTATTTAAGAGAAATTATGCTGTCCCCAAAGAATATCATACACTTTCATATGCTTGAAGGAATCCATACATGAGATACTCTCATTTTTGTTCCACTTTTTTTCTCAGTAATGTCTGTCACCCTCTCATCTTGCATGGACTCTATTTACACAGTGGTTTATTCATCAACGTACAGACTGAAACAAATAGAATGAATTTGGTTTAAATAGGTTTCATTTTCATCAAATAACAAGAAATGTTACTTTAGGGCCATTCATTTTCATTCATTTCATCCAGACAGGCATTGTCCGATACATTTATTTATTCATTGTTTGTTTGTTTGTTTGTTTGTTGTTGATTTGTTTTATTTTCAGCCTCAAGCAAGTAATAATGGTGAATTCCAACTAAAACAAATTATAGAATAGCTTCAGAAAATAAAATTCCCGTCATGTTTTTTATAGTCAGTGACAGCATTGGACATTACAGTTCCTATTCTAAAATGCACAGGACAGACATGCTAAATTTCCCTTCCTCGATTTGAAGAATAACATAGGAAGATTTAAAGTTGCTCCTCAGTAGAATGGCAATGTAAAATACCATTTGCTTGTTTGTGTTTGTTGGTTAGTCGTCATACTCTTTGTGTTTTGGGATACATATCTTTTCCTTCTAGTTTTAACTTTCACACATCACACTCCAATGGACTCCAATCTTTTCTGAGTCCAGCTATTACTATTAGCAATTGACTCCAGTCTCAAAAAATGTTCATTCAACTCTGAATGTCAGTCCAAAGTTGATTTTCAGCTTTGATGACAATTTCATTTGAAGCTATGTTTTGGAGGCAGAAACAGTTATTTCAACCAGTAAAAGTGACAAGAGATATAGAGCTTCAAGCTGAAGCTGACTGAGGCTGCATGTGAAACGCTGGTGTGCTGAGCAGGGAGGTGCTCCACATCTATAGTTGCATGACTTAATGTATGCAATTATTTCAGTCACTCCAGGCTTGTATACAGAAGGGAAAACAACATGCCAAGTGTACCATCATAAAGCTTCACTGCTGACAAACAGGTACCATGTAATAATTCAACAAAACTGATGCATGATAGCAAGAACAACAGATGCTGGTCCCACAGATTTACCCTTCACTTTATGATGACGTGATGAACCATAAAACATTATTATTATAATGATTATTATTATTAGATTATTATTATCGGATCCTAAACCATGACAAGATTTCAGGTCACCATCAAAAAATGTCACTGGAGAAAACAAGTCTTCAAAATAGTTGCCAGGAGAAAAAAAAACAAAAAAAACAACAAACAACAAACAGGAACTACAACAAATCAGAAAATGTATTGCTTGGATGGACTGGGCATAGCCATGTCCCCACTTTGCCAGTTAGGATTACTAGTCCTGACCTGAAAAGAATTCACCTTTGGAAAGACAAATATATTGATCATATATATCAAGTAGTCAGTATGGATGAATAGTTCTCTTCCAAATCTAAAAACCAAAGCATCAAGCTGAGCTGCCATCAACTGCTGATCAACTGAAAACTTGAGATTCTGAGGAGGTTTACTGCAAGACAAAATGTGCACTGAATTTGATTTGATTTTCAGTCTGCTTTTGCAGTTGGAGGCACAGCAGGGTTTGTATCTTCATGTTCCCAAGACAATCTTGGCTCGATTTGGGAAAAGACCATGGTGCTCATATGGTCTGAATTTGCTTCAGTGTGAATTGTTCGCGACTCCCTGAAGGTCGAAGAAAAGCATCCCTATTCAGCATCAACAGGGAAATAATCATCCAGTAGGCTTCTTCTCAGCTTTCAGGCTTCAAGTCTTTCTTCCTGCCTTTCCTATAATGGGAGGCACGACAGTCTGAAAGCAGGTGAGAGAGACAATCTCCATTAAACATTCATTTGAGCATACAGCTCGAAAGTACAGTGTCAGCTAAAACACGTTACTGTAACTGTGTTCTAAAACTATCTGCAGCTGTACTTGTTGAAGTGTACAATACCCGGGACTCTGCCTAAACCACAGAGACTTGGACCACTGTGAGAGCAGATTTAACTGAAAACATGTGGTTAATTTCCAGTCCTAAGCAGATGCCTTGAAGGCATTTATTATTACATTATCGTTGAAATACCGACTGTAGTTGGAAGAATCTGGGCATCACATAACTCCTGGTGGAAGGACATTTATTATGTGACATTTTGGATCAGATTTAGACTATAATAAAGAATATAAAGAATAAGACAATAATTATGAATCTAAACTAAATCAGTATGAATCATAATGTAGGTGTTCTGAAACTTTTGGGAGGCAGGCACCCTAGGAGAAAACCTTCTAAGGACCTCCTGATCCTCCCAAGGATTTTTTAAAATGTTTCTACATTTTACTGCCCTTTGTACAGTATTTAACTATGCCTAAATAAATTATGTGCATTTTTTTTTAATTATTTGCATTCTCAATGACACTATTGTATGTGTGGAGTACTGGTCATTACAACATGTCTGTTGTACTCCCCAGTGCCATTCATTTAATGATACAACTCAGTTTTGTAATGTATTGCAAATTGTTTTGCACACCCCTAATCAATAACTCATAAAAAATGTTCTTACTGCAACAGTTTTATGTTTTACTGTCGTTTGGATTTTTAAAATAAAAATGAAAGCTGTAACAGGACATAAAGTATCTCCAATCCTGAAAATCTATCATTTTATTCTTATTGATTGATTGTGTCACTGATGTGATGAGGTTATGGGATTTGTCCAGATGGCAGTGTCTGTGTTTCCTCATTGGTTGTTGCACATTCAAAATATCTCACAGACACATTCATAAAACACACATTCATAAAGCCTAGACCTAGTCTTGCTTTTCAATTTGTTTATAAAAGGAATTGGTAGATTAGTGAGTTTTTTGTGATTTAGTGTAACTCTGGTTACTGGACTGGACTGAAAATAGGTTTTGTGTGTAGGCTGATTCCATGAGCTATTGGCATTTATAGTGTTTTGGATATGTGGACTGAGCTGTGCTGTATTACTCAACGTAAAAAAAAAAGGGAGATGTACAAATGATGTCCTATCATCAATCATATTAAAGCAGTAAATTCATTGGACCACAAGAGCGAAATTTACAAAGTTTATAGAACTGATTTCTAACAAAGCACCACAAGGTCAGTTTGTTTCAAATTTTGTCTTAATTATTGTATTCCACATGTGGCACATAATCATTTGGCAATATTTTCAAGTGGAATGCAGTGACACTTTTCTCCAGATGTGAGGGACATGGAAGATTAATAACATTGTACACTGAAGGACAATTGTGGTATTCCATCTGACTGCTGTGTCTTGTGTATTTAGTGTTTGTGTGGTATTGAGCAAAAACAAAATGGCTGCAACTGCCTGTCTGACAGGCTGTGACTGTGACTTTTAGTGTTTCACCACCATCACCACTTGTTGTCATCTGTATGATGACAACAGACACCCAAATGTGAAAAGCACTGTGGCTGGGGCAGAATAAAGGACAGCGGTGATCATGGAGACTGCTTTGAGTTATCTCCAAGGTTAAAAAAGAAACAAAAGGAGGTTCCACACTCCAAGTACTGCTGGGAGGCTTTCACAAACTCATTTTGGAGGACAGGGTCGCTGTTCACTTTATGCTACAGACTTTTGTGTCAGCAATAACCATTAGGGCCTGACATCAAAGATATTTTTTTCTGAAAAACATGTTGTTCTAATAAAGACTAGCTCAAATAGGTGAATATTATAGGGCAGCACAGCAGGATAACATTGCTTAATAATGGTGTCAGACAATGATATTAACAACTGGCGTCTGTCAGTGAAACAAACAACTATGGCTTCTTGATATGATGAATATTCATTCTAATATGAAATTATAACAGCAGTTGTGATGTATTTGGGGTTTGTAGAAATGAATCTCTGAACCACTCATTCAAATTTTCTTCTAAATTTTTGTGTGAATTCTTATTTTCCACTATTTATTCTTCACATTCTTACAATAACATACCTGTGATACACACATCCAATTGACATGTGTAGATAACAGAATAATGTAAAACACAACCATAGTCTTTAAATGCACAAAGACATTAACGTGCAGAATAGCATTATTAACTATTCATTTGTTATAATCATATCACGTTTGGGACATTCTACAACCCACATGGTGTGTGTGTGTGTGTGTGTGTGTGTGTGTGTTTGTGTGTGTGTGTGTGTGTGTGTGTGTGTGTCAGAGGTAGCTTGTCATTGGCTCCTCTGAGGTGATCCGGATCCAGATAAATATTTTCACTTTGTTTAACATTGCAAGCTAGGACTCAGCATGCAAAAGGACAGATGAGGAAGGGCTGCTGGGAGTGGTGGCATGTACACAGTTGTAAAACTTATCCTGATGGTTTTTACGGTTCCTCATTGCAGCAGTGGCGAGAGAAACACTTTGCTGAGAAGCAGAGAGCAGAGGCTCTGAAAGGAGGGTAAAAGGGTCAAAATGAATCTCTACCAAAAGGTAGTGAATACTGTGCAGCACTGTCAAATGAGCAAGTTATATGCAAACAGTAGCCTCTGCCTATAAAATGCAATCTAACTTCAAGGTGTTAATGCCTAGGGTGTCACTGCTCGACCATATTACATTTGATTTATACTCACAATCCTGTTGCATTTCCGTTCCAGTAAAGCATTCACTGAAGAGACACTGCATAGTGTGGCAAAAGTTATCCAGAAGAGATTTCGGAGAGACAAACTGCCAGCTGGACTCCGGCACCCTCTCAGGCCGTTCTGTTAAACAGTCCCATATGTCCTGGATCATTTCTGGTAGCTCCTGCTGAAACACCTGCACACACACACACAATTGTAATTGTGAGATGGCCCTTTAGATAATTTTACAATCCAGTTGAACAATAACAGAACACAAAACATGGAGCATTTGAAAATGTGACATCTGTGCATTATGCAATGTCAATATGTTCCCAACCTGGGGCTCATTCCAGAAATCCCTGAGTTTGTTCATCCCGAAGCAGAATTGTCTTTATTTCAGAGTTACTGACAAACTGAACCCAAACATACGAAACTCTAAAGACATTTGGTTTTATTTCTGTCAGTTTATTTTATATATGGTCAGGAAAATTGTATTAATTACAACAATAATAAGTACTAATAACAAAATAAAATGTGAATAATGCATGTTTATCTGACTGATCTGGGTGGTTTAAACACTGTGATTCTGTCAGATTGATCAGCTGCTCTTCATCCTCAGTCACATCTGCCCAGATGTGAGAGCATCTCCAGTGACACCTGCTAAGGTATATTTGATTCCTGCCAAGTAAAACCACCTTGCCGTTAACATAATTGTCAGTAAAAGCGTGCACATTGTTGATTACACATTCAGACGATTTAACACTTCTATTAGAAAACTGCTCTACTCGTTCTTTATACAGACTGGATAAATTAATGAACATGAACAGATCTTCCCGTATCCTCACGTGGCAAGTATCGCCGTCATTTCCTCCTCATTTCCCTCATTTCCCTTGCAACCTCAACAGAGAATTTGCGCAGAGACTGTTTCCGTTGCGCCCTTTGACTCTGTTTAATTTTTCACTCCACAGACCCCAGGATCGCAGTGCTGCTCCCCGCCTGCCGGTTGGTCCCCGAGTGCTCCGCCACTATTGTTACATTTTGGAACCCACCACAGCTTGTGGTAGATTTTGTTTTTCTGCAAATAAAGGCCTTTTCAGGCAGAACCTTTCTTCGGCTCCCTCTGTGACGCGCTTGGCTCCTGCTCCAACCTCGACATAACAGTTTTGTAGCTGTCTGGTCTAACAAGGGACTGAAAACTGACACAGTCTCATTGAATGACAAGCAAATTTAGGCTAAAATGATATTTACCTTGGCACAACCAGGTACTGTCGGTTGAGTTTCTCTGGAAACTGCATAGAGTGCATTTTTAAGAAATGCTCTCAGCATTTCCACCTCCCTCCAAAAACATCCCCGAAACTCTTACATTCAATGTATATCTCTCTTGTTCTACCTTTCACCTACGTGCCTGTTATGGTCACCTGTGCAGCAAGAATGAACACAGGCTTTATTGTACTTATGGCAAACAAGATCACTGGCAAACCCCAAAACCTTTGTCCCAGCTCTACGCAGAGAGGACCGTCTATGGAAGTCATCTGTCCCCAAACCAGCAAAGTGACCACTTCTATCCTACAAGTCAAAGGAGCTGTCTGTGTCACTTTGTGGGACAAAAGGGACATTTCCACTTCTGTGAACAATTCGATTCTATTCTATTGTATTCTAACCCAGCCTCTGAGAGTCTTAATTATATTTTACTTAAAACCTTAGAGTTTTCCTCATTTCAGAGTTTAGTAACTCAGGGTTACTAAAACTACTTGATGAAAGGGACCCAGCCTGACTGATTATGTGTCTGGTCATTGCACGCTGATGCTACTGTTGGTTGTTCTTTTACCCCAAAAACATTCCCTTCTTCTCAGTGTAACAAATGTCTGCACGGAACTCACCTTCCTTGAAATCTAATTGGACGAAAGAAGAGCTGGCATTTAATTGTGTAATGATATGGTCATTCATTCTCAATAATTATAAATAGGCTCAATGTGACATGCCTTTCCTTTCAAACATCCTCCATGTCTGACCCTTTCATGCTGAGCTAAATTTCATTAGCTATATTTAATTGCTTCATTCAAAGAGGCACCGAGTACAGATGTGGTGCAGATGCATGAACTTTTGCTTACCTCCTCAGGAAGAGAATGTACAAAGACTCCTTCAGCATCCATGAAGCGCCTTTCCAGTTCAGCCGTGTATGGGCGCGAAGGATGTCTCTCTGGCAAAACCTGGATGATCTGCAATTTAATTTAGCATTTAGTTCATGACAACATTGAAAACAAAGTGATAAACACATGGAAAGCAGATCTGATTGTTGACTCATGTTTGCAGATGACAATAAATACTAATACTACACATATTGGATTGTCGATTGAAATATGAAAAACTAGAAAAATGAAAAAAACTGGTCTTAAAAAGTGTGAACAACCTGTTAAACATGTGAGCATCTCGTGAATTTAGTTCTGCCAGGTGTACAATAATATCATATTTGTATGATACTCGGTCCCTCTGGATGATGTACGATCAATAACCCTCCTAAAAGCCATCTTGTGCATTTGGTGGGACCAGTCACTCAAAGCAGTGACTGCTTCGTACGTTTCAGTCATGTGCCTTGTTGTGCATCAAAGCAGCTTTGAATAGTGGTTCACAGGGAATGCTGTGTCGACAGAAGACGAGAAACTTGTATCAGAGCATCGGTGTCACACGACCATCACTAGTCTTCACTAGTCAACACTAGTCGACACTAGTCGACACACTTCGAAGCCTCTACATGGAAGAACATGTCACGATTGGTATTTCAGTATGGCTGTATGATAATTTTCCTCCTCCTACAATAATTTTGAGTCAATAATCCTACACTTCCCACCTGGAAACACTGAGTGCCATTTTACATGAAGGACAGATCTCAGTTACACTTCATCAGTCACAAGACCTACAAAAAGTCCAGCAGGTCTGCCATAACACAGCCGGATTCACACTAATTTCCTCAATCGGCCTCATGTGAACCGTTGTGAGTCCAAAGACCCTGTTCAACATGAGCAGCGTACAGCTCCATGCTATTAGTTCTTTCACTGTATTTTCACAATAAGCAACAAGTAGCTGTAGCTGGTGACAAAGGAAAGGTAGATTTGCCAGAGACAGGACATTCAGGGATGAGGAGGGATAAAACTTCTTTAAAAAACATGGAACACGTGCAAATTAGATCATCTTCTCTGAACAACATTGTGATTGGTCAACACATTTGAGGTTTCTTAAGTGGTTCAAACCCTTCATCAGTAAACACGACAATTTTACAATTATACAGTTTAAAATTTACACCCAATGAAATAACTCGCTGCCATTCAAAATACATGCAAAACTAGCTTTGCACATCGATGTGTTCTTGTGTTCTTGAAGACAGTTAACCCATTAAAGACGGGAGGTGCTGCACGTCATTCTACCTTCAAGGGTGGGATGAGGTTCAAAAAGCTGTTTAAGAATAAATTCGTATTGGAATACAACACTGCAAATGTAAATTAATATGATTATGTTATGATGCACCTGACACAAACAACAAACGACAACAGCGATGCATCAGTTTTGTCTCTATGATGCACTGACTTTTCTGATGTTTTTTGTTTTGCTTTTGCTCGTTTTGTTTGTTCATTTGTTTGTAAGACAAGCTTTATCTTCGACATACACCATTTCGGTTACCTTGAAGACTTACACTTTTTTTCTCTTACTATTTTGACTTTGTCCATTTGTTTCAATTGCCACAGGGTTGAACCGAAATCAATTTCAGTCATTCATTCATTATAGAAGTTAACAGCACGTATTGCTCCGCAGTTCCTTTCTGTTGTGAGCGGCAGCAGAGCGGCCAGCGGGTGCTGCATGAGCTCCTCCCCCCGTTCCAAAGCTCTCACAGGCAGTCAGCTTGGCATCAGTCCCCGCTGCTGCATCCAGAGTAAACCGACCCTCCTTCACTGCTCTGAATCAATCGACAAGAACCTCGCTGTTGATCCACCACTGGAATCAACAGAAGAAAGTCCATTTGTAGTTCTAAGTTTATTTTGTTTATTTTGTTTTTTTAATCAGGAGTTGGCAAGACTGCCCATCCTGAGGTCGAAAGACACATGCCACCTCCCGTCTTTAATGGGTTAAACCAAATTTCAGCAAAGATCTATTGCTTACAGATAAAACCTGACTTGTTCATGATGTGATGGAGCTCTATAAGTGAGTTCAGTGGAGGGAAAGAGTCTGACATAGGTTTTCTGGTCATTAAATGTTGACAGTGTGCAGATGTTTCTTTCGAGTTTCTTCCTTTCCGAGAAAGAGGAAACTCGAACCAATGAACTGATTCTACATAGTCCAAGATCAAAAGGCGCTCAATGCTGAACTTGTCCTTCAAAACATTCCTGTGAGTTCCTGGGGTCAAGGGGCATTGTGGAGGGGTTGGGAGTTCCCTGCGTTTATTCAGGAGTATTGTGTGTCACCGATTTCATATTTCCAAATTTCACTCATGAAATTTGGACCTAAAATGAAATCATTAAAACCTAGAGGATGGATCAAATCTTTAAACAAGACATCCACAACCGCAAGCACAGCAATTTCTGTGTCAATGGTTTTCAGATGTAAATCAAATTTATGCTGGAAAGAAACAGGAGTCAGAATGCCGAGCTATATTTAACAACTGGCAGCTCCCACTCTAAACACAAGTTCCTTAGTTTTTTTCATATGTGACAAAGTTTTGAAGTGAATTGTGAAGTGAAAAGGCCACAGACGAGCCTTCTGATTTTCCTGAAAATTTACATCAATGGGGAAGTGGGACACTGAGTTCTGGGAGTGCATGTGTGAGCATAACATGTGTCTCACATAAGGTCCAGATTGTCCATTTGCAGAACCATCAGCTCTGGTGATGCATGGCAGAGAAAGAGTCCCACCTTTGTAATGTTGCATTTTTTTCTGTGTTTGCCAGAAATAGGAACGTAAGTATTTACGTTACACTCACAAATGTGTATATAGAGTGCTGATGTCTGTCCAGGGAGGACACATGTGTTGAGAGAAAAAGAAGCAATTTTTGTTGAATTGGAACAATTTTGTCTCTTAACAGAGTAGGAGGGCTACAATACAACCTGTGTGCCAATTCTAGAGCATTCCACTTGCAATCCAAGTTGGAATTCCAGCTGCTTTTTCAGCAGCAGATAGGAAATGATGCCAAATGAAACGCCCTCCTAACCAGGAAAATCTTTTGAAACTTTGTTCAAAAACAACTGATGAAGAAAATCATAAATTATTTCAGTACGTTTTTGTGAGTGGGAGTGAGTACATATCCAGTTAAGAATGGAGACAATGTCCTGTGATGGATATGACAAGGCCACAAATATCAAGGCCAGATCTCACCCCTGATGTCTGCTGTGGTATAGATTCTAATAATGTAATAAAGACAAAAACATACATTTTTAAAAAAGTCATCAATTTTGACAGCGTCAATGGAGAAGCATAAAACAGGCTTTCACACTCCCCAGGAAGGTCTATCTTCATTCAAAGACGATGTGATGTGAACAAAGTCTCATGTGCCCCTCGCACATGTGGGTGAGGCACATTTTTCAAGGTGTCATTGACCCAGCTGAAGATAAACAGAGACTCCCCAGCAGTTGGAACGGAAGACACCTCTCAGATGAGCGCTGGAACAACAACAACCAAAGAAGGATGTCCTGTGGCCATCGATAGAACTCATCAAGTAGCTCAGTTCAGTATTAGTTCAGCGTGACAGCATTGTGTCAGTTTGTGCAGCCACATGTAATCATCATGTTTAGACGTGAGCAGCAGGACACTGAGCAGATGACATGGCATATGGACCTGCTCAGTGTCCTGCTGTTCACGTCATGCACATACACCCTGCACATGTTTGAACTTGTTCGTTCCCATTTTGTTTGCCATTACTTATCGCCCTCCCAAATTCATGGCCTTTATCACTGACTTTATTGATTTCCGATCATGTGTTCTTGTAAAACAGGACTATCTTTTAATCTCTGGTGATTTTAACATCAATGTCTGTGGTGAGTCAAGACCTCTGGCCTCCGGACTTTTCAAGTCTTATTGCGTCTTTTAATCTTTTTCAGTCTGTCAAAAGCCCGACCCATGAGAAAGGGCACACTTTACATCTGGCGTTATCACAAGTTCACAAGCTCGAAGTTCTTTTTTTATGTTTTTTTAACTCCCTTGAACGGTAAATCCGTGTGATTGGCCATAAGATTGTAGTAACAACTATGGTGACACTTTATGTGATTGTTTTTTCCCACTTTCACATCATGTGTTGAAAGTCAAATGAGTTTTTCTACTTAAGTAGATTGTGGGCTCACCTTTTTTAACACTCCATGGTTAACCTGGAACCACAACCTTTGGAGGATTGTGTCGTCAAACTCCTCCATTTGTAACCTCTGTAGAGAGAGCAGGAGATAAGAGGACACATATGAATGAGACACACACACACACACACACACACACATATATATATAAAGTATGTACAACACTGTCAGAACCAGAAAAGATTTTTTTAAATGAAAATGGAAGGAGTAATATGCGCCATTACCATTTTACTGATGTTTGTCAGTTTAAAAACTTCCTTTTGATGAACCCTGATGGTGAAGTTGATGGGGAAGTTATGTTTCTGCAAAACAGACAAAAAGAGAGAAAAAAACTAATACAGTGACACACTGGAGTACTGTGGTTGGTCGGAGAAAATCCTCACTAGAATCATCTTGGTCACTGTTTACTGTTTACACCTCTAAAGGACAGCCAGACCTGTGTTCTGCTGCTGATCATTGAGCCTGTACAACAGCAGTTTAAGCCTCCATCCAGTCATTTGCAAAAAAAACTAGAAACTGCATTGTTGTACTGTTATTGACATGGTTATATAGTAATAATCATAACGATAATAATAAACTGTATTTGTATAGCACCTTTTACCTACACGTGCAGCTCAAAGTGTTTACAAAATGATTAAGACATTAAAACAAGGATAAAACAGCAGAAATTATTTAAAGACATTAAAACTAGATAGACAGTTAGGACCTTTAAGTCCCAAAGTAGCTCGAGGCAATCTAAATCAATTTGGCAGTACAATTTCAGGAATCCTCTAGTTAGTAGTATTTGTATTAGGAGGGTTAGCAATTTACTGCTCTGTCATTTCCACTGCTTTGACCTCCTCAGCTGGCCCGTGATTTAAGATGACTGCTGTTCAAAGCACAAGGAAACACTTCACTGTAAAATGGCTGTGAACATGCCGCTATTTTCTCACCATGTACCGTCGCCTGTGGCTGAGGCTTTCGTTGAGTGTCCTCAAGGGAGTGCACATGCTGGCTGGTGTTGGCACCATGAGAACAGGCACTAGCAGAAGCAGCCCTATGGGGAGCAACACAACAAGGAGATGAGCTTTCCTGAGACTTCAAAGATGTGCATCAATTCTTGTGTGTTTACAGTCAGGTTTAGAGACACTCACTTGAAATCCTTGGCCCAACTGCATGAAGTCAGTTTTGGAGGATTACATATCTTAACTGAAACTATTTTGTAAACTGGACTTTCAGTGGAAGAAGGAGGTAATAAGTAAAGGAAGACCAACGATCTCCATTGAGACTTTTACAACTGAGGGACAATAAGGAACATTTCTGTAAACAAGATGTCAGTGCTTTTGATCAGAAGGAGAGGCACACAGACTTCATTTATTAGTAAAGGTACTGTAATAATGTTTCAAAGCATAATTATGCTTTTTTTTGTGCTTCAGTTTGTACGCAAAGAATGCTAATATGAGACTTTAAACATTACCGGCTGTTGCCAATGAAACGGTGAATAAACAACACTGTTGGTTCATATGTTTGTAAATCTGTTTGTGCTGAAGTCGTCAATGAACCTCACCACCCGTCACTGACTGATGTATATGTACAGACATAGACAGACCATGAGGCTTGTGCAACCGTTGTTTGCTACTCTGCACCAGTGGCACAGCAGGATAAGAAAAAAAAAACACTTGAAACTCTCAGAGTTGTCCTTTGAAAGCAAGCTCAGAACAGTTCACGCCATGGAAAAGATCATGTTGTCTAAATAAATGATAGTGTTCCTGAACCCACTGCCCAGTGTGAGTCTTTTCTTCCCTGATGGTTCCTGCTGTGCTGATGGCTCCATTATGTTTACTCTTTGTAAAATGACACAGGGAAAATCATAGAAGTGACAGATGTTCAGGGTCAGTCACGGTTAATCAGCAAAGACATTATTGTGACAGTCATCACAGACAGGATCTGTTTTAAGAGCAAGACCAGAGCACTAGTTCCCCAAAGTTACAAAGTATATTTTTATATTAAACATATATTGGTTTCAGTATTCAGTATTTGTCATGTTTTGCGAGTGTCTTATCGACTAGTGGTTTTCGTGTATAATTATGTAGTAGTGTTATCCACTACCTATTTCATAACAGTAGGACTTTTTTCCTTTCACAGCTGGTTTTCCTACAAACAATAATAACATTTTCATGTTACATATAGAAAATAAAACAGTGTAATACTCCTGTTCTGCCTCATGGCGGTAAATGTGGGGGAGGAAATTGACAGAAGGTTGCATGCTTCCGCTCATGGGTGTCCAAGTCGGTCCTCGAGCGCCGCCTATCCTGCATATTTAAGATTCATCCTGCTCCTATCTCACCTGAATTAGTCACTGTGAAGTTCTGCACAGGCCTGACACTAAGCTGCTGATTTGAATCAGGTGTGTCGGAGCTAAAACCTGCATGATATGTGGCCCTCCAGGACTGGAGTTTGGCATATGTGGCCCAGATGGTTATAGGCAGGGAGGCAGCAGATGTGGACGGCAGCCTTCATAGGCATTTTATGCTGTGCTTAACATTTCAAACAGGCAGGAATCTAAGGTGAAACCTCGTGTAGAAACTTTGAATGCACACTGGGGAGCCCTTTTTTGTGTCAACATCCACTGTGGACGATAACATGTATTTTACATCTGATCAACTGCTAATTTAAAAGTAGACGGAAGGAAACCAAAGACAGAAATGTACAGTATTTTACTGTACAATTTGACTTTTAATGTAACACCAACCTCAACCCACATCATCAACCCACATAACAACAACAACAGCATTCTTTCACCTGCTGAACGTTGCAAACATCAGTCTCTTCTTGTACCATAAGGACACTGAAAACTAGTCCACACATTTGTGACTTCCAGGTTGGATTACTACAATTAATGGTCCAAAATGCTGCTGTTCGTGTTCTGACAGGAGTTAGGAAAAGAGATCACATATCCCCAGTACTAGCTTCTTTACACTGTCTGCCTGTAAAATATAGAACAGACTTCAAACCCCTTCTCCTCACCTATAAAGCCCTGAACGGTCAGGCTCCAGTTTATCTCTGAAATCTTAATGGACCATGTCACCCAACTGGAACGGTACGCTCGCAGAATCTAGACCTGCTTATAGTTCCTAGAATCTCTGTCGGACATAAACAGCTGGACTTCTTTCACCTCAGTACCTCCATTGTCTGTACATTCAACACCTATTGCTGGTCTGATCAAAGAGGGATCTCTCTTTCTGTGGTTCTCCCAGAGGTTTCTGCCTTTTTCCCCTGTTACAAAGGTTTTTGGGCAGTTTTTCCTCACCCTGACTGAGGGTCCAAAGGTCAGAGGGTGTAGTATTGTACGTAATGTAAAGTCCATTGAGACAATTGTATTTGTGATGTTGCGCTGTACAAATAAAATTGGATCGAACTGAATTGAATCACTGTACAAGCAGTGTGTGGACTGCTGACAATAACATGGCAGATAAAGAGATTTACCTCAAACAGCTAACAAATAATGTAATTGGTATGGAAGTGTTTCCAAATAATGTTTTCATGAAGAAACTGACAGTTTGAATCCAGATATGGAATCCACTGATGCCAAATTGAAATGTCCTCAATTAATCATCTGTCATGGTTTGCCAGCTGTCACTGGTTTCTCCCATTACCCCTGAACACATCACCCCTTGCCACTCCTTGCCAATCTTCTTCCCAATCAGCCTCAACCACCCACACCTGGTCTGCACAAGCGGTAATAAAGCTCCCCATGTCTCTCACCACGTTGCCAGATTGTCGCTCATGTCTGCAGGTCCTGCCAGCTCTGGTTGAGTTCATCTTTTGGAAAATACTGAAGATTTTGTTGTGGCTGCCCTTGGAAGTCTGACGCATCTCCCTGTCCCGGCTCTCTTACCCAATAAACCTATTACCTCAATCGCTGTGTGCTCCTGTGTGTTGCATTTGGGTCCAGATTACTCCCTGTTACATCATCTTTTGTCATCGTCTCTTTTCTACCTATACGAAACGCAGGAGGAAACTTTTACAAGATTGGTGCATTGTTTTGAGTAAAAACAATTTTCATAGCAGAGGACATGAGATATCGAGACAAGACACGACATCAACTATTCTTGGAATGGATGCAGGATGAATCAGGGGAAAGGATTAAGAAAGTCTTCAAATATATATACACATCAGAAGCTTCAAGTTAGCCACCATGCCAAACTATTATGCCCTAAATATGCAACACCTGCGCAATTATCATTTATTAAACCTTTGCACATGGTTTCTGTCATGTTACCTGGCAACAAACCCATAACAGCAGTCCCATTTGGGCTTATTTAGAAAAAAAGCAAGACCTTGTGAAAGACAACCTTGTGACCCCATGACTACACCATTTATGCTTCAAGTGGAGATAAAATACAGAAACATCCACAATACCATCACATGCAGCCTCTATAAATTGAACCATATGTCTTCAGTGTACTACATGTGATGTGCGGGAGAGAGCGAAAGTGAGAGAAAGAGTGAGAAGGAGAGATGGGGGGATAAATGTTCCATAATTTCATTTGTAACCACTTTATCAAATTTGTTGAATATCCTTTCATGCTCATACATTAACTAATGGCATGCAAAACCCAAACATGGACCAATGGAGAACTTATTTTAACTGTATTGTTTTTGGATGATATCTAAGATCCACATACTGTATCTACAGATGTCAACATCTACTTATCTGTACTCTTATAGTGTATTGTATTCTGATGGGCTAAAGACTTTACAATGTTCACAGGGTAAATAAATGCATTCAGGCTGAAGTTTCACGTGTATAATTCTCCATGGAACACTATTTTTGGATTTGATCCCTGCAGTGTGACAGCAGGGGTGTAGGGGTTAAGAGTCAATAAGGTATGATACCACAATGATAAATAAACCGATTGCATTAAACACAAACATTTGTTTGTAATTAAAAATAATTACAAATTTTAATCTGTTGGTCTTTCAAGTTGATGCAGTAAGTACTAACTTCACCTGAGACCAGCAACCTTTCATACCTAATGTTTCACAGAATGTCCCAGGAAACACCAAAGTGCAACAACAAATGCCCATGTAACATTTTCCAAGTTGGCCATCACCAACCAATACAAAACAGCAAACACATTGTTCACTGTTCAGAACATGAGCCATAAGGAAAAATAGCCTTAATCAGGGTTCCTCAATTATGTTTTCTAAATGGCCATATTTCGTACAGCATGACCCAACACATCATTTTTTTAATTTTGCAGACAACAAAACTACAGCAAGTGCTAATGCTAATACTAATGCTGATAACCAAGCCACCATCAACGGAGCGCCATCAGTAAACACAGACTTACTCGCATCCAAGCCATTTGTGTTGAGGAACCCTGGGAAACAAATGCAGAATATCTTCCCCTTTAAAAAAACATCTGTTTCATATGGGTTTAGTTACAGGATGTGTCTCTGGCGAGTGAAATAACTTCATGATTTTCTTCAAATTGGTGAGCTACCTGGAAAAATAATCTGCTAAAATGTCTATTCTCCTGGTTGTGGTGCATAGCTGACTGTGGTACCTGCTTTAATAGCTACACAACAGTCACCCTTTTTTTCACTGTTAATTAAATCTTCAACAGCCATGTCACACACATGCACACTCAGCATAGCATCAACAAATGGCAACAAATCTATGACTTACTACACATTGACACGTTAGCTGGTCATCAAAGCAAATCTCAAGATTAGCCACAAGTAGACTGGTGTTAACCACCAAAACCCTTTTATTCTTTTGAGATGTTCCCATCCAGTTCCTTGTTCCTACTCCAATGTGAAAATACAAACAGGGTGTGGAGAAAATGCTTGTCCAGTCTGGAATTGATTAGAATAGGAATGCAATGATTGATACTCAGGAATGTTCAAAAAAGTATAGACCAATCCATTTAATCATGGAGCCAAAACTGTAAGCTAACATCAATTAGTGGCGGATCTGTCGACACATATGTGTTGAGGTTCTGATTTTTATTGGTTGCAGGACAGTCACAGGGCTTCAGTCCTTGTTTGAACTATTGGTTTGAACTATCCATTTAAAAGCCAGATGCATTCACAAAACAATAGTAAACAAGACCACTGATTGGAGCTACTGTGTGTTTCTACATTTTAAAGTTAAAATTTAAAAAGACACTACTGCAAAAATTGAGAGCCAAAGAGCAAGCACATGGTAGCAGAGAGTTTAGAAGTTCGAGAAGGTTCAACTTGTTCTTTGACTTTTGATGTTAAATAAACAAGAAGCATGTGATCCACATGATTTACAACCAGGGGTCCTCAGGGACAATGAGGGTGGGAAAAAAACATGCATGTTGCACAAAAGACACCTAGATCAGAGTTGTTGCTGAAAATGTTCCAGCAAAACAATGTTGTAACAAACAGGGTTGTCCAAAATAGAATTTCCTCACAGTCTACCTGAAAAGCAGGAACTCACATGTGCGTCCACGTTTCAAACTACATTAAACAAAGCAACTTTTAGCCTCGTCATCAATTAGTCGCACACGGGGTTTCTCGCTGAAGTCTACAGAACATCAAATGTAGGCAAACTGACCTTATCACCAAAGAGGTTGTCTAAAAATATATTGAGTTACTTTACTCACTTGTGAAGAATTACATACTGCAGTGGTGGCTGTAAAACCACAACTTGAATTTTTACTGACAGACTCTGCAGCAATTAAGCGATGCACTTTGGTGAGTACACGTTAAATTTTGGATAAAACGGAAAGCTGTGAAGCAGTTTCATTTAAAAGGAAACTACACAGCTTTATGGATGTGTGCAAGAACAATAACACCTATAATGAAGTTTACTGAACAGACTCTGTATCCATGGATGTGTTAGGATTCCCTTTTTAACAGAAGAAAGCCCAGGTACTTAACCACAACCTGCTCCTGGTGGTACATGACTAATGTATATACACTCTGGTGTACACATTGAATTTGACTTTGTAAGATGTTGATGAATGAAATCAAATGCGCTACAATCATGGTTTACCCTATGCTTTTACCAAGTTCTGGGTAAAATCCTGTTAAGGAACTATAATGGCCTCTTCCTCATTGGTTCCCAGCTGTCCTATTAAGTGGCAAAAACCCTACAGTTGTCCGGGGTTTGGGTCGCCGGGGCCCTCGCCCGCGGCCGCCACCCAAACCACATTGCACCGGCCCCTTCTGAGCCTTCCTGCGGGTGGTGGGCCTACAGGAGGAAGGGAAGAAGGGAGCGTGACATTGACAGGCGGATCGGTGCAGCGGCCGCAGTAATGCGGTCTCTGTGCCGGTCCGTCGTGGTGAAGAAGGAGCTGAGCCGAAAGGCGAAGCTCTCGATCTACCGGTCAATCTACGTTCCTACCCTCATCTATGGTCATGAGCTTTGGATCATGACCGAAAGAATAAGATCTCGGATACAAGCGGCTGAAATGAGTTTCCTCCGCAGGGTGGCGGGGCGCTCCCTTAGAGATAGGGTGAGGAGCTCTGTCACCCGGGAGGAGCTCAGAGTAGAGCCGCTGCTCCTCCACATCGAGAGGAGCCAGCTGAGGTGGCTCGGGCATCTGTATCGGATGCCCCCTGGACGCCTTCCGAGGGAGGTGTTCCAGGCATGCCCCACCGGGAGGAGACCCCGGGGAAGACCCAGGACACGCTGGAGCGACTATGTCGCTCGGCTGGCTTGGGAACGCCTTGGGGTCCCCCCGGAAGAGCTAGAGGAGGTGGCTGGGGAGAGGGAAGTCTGGGTGTCCCTGCTTGGGCTGCTGCCCCCGCGACCCGGCCCCGGATAAGCGGAAGATAATGGATGGATGGATGGATGGAAAACCTACAGACTTTCTTTTGCTCACTCCTCAGATACACATTAATCTTGAAATGTCTTACCAAAAAGGCCTCCCAGCAGGCAGACTGAGGTGGGCAGTTGGACCATACTCCAGGATTTAAGT
>CAAKHB010006963.1:0-18338 GCA_901007665.1 Aeoliscus strigatus
CAGGGATGACGGGAAGGAGAGAGTGACAGAGGAACAGTGATGCTACTGTTTACATAACAAAGACACACACACACACACACACACACACACACACAAACACACACACATACACATGCACAAATCGCCAGTCCGTGGCATACACACTTGCTTAAAGACTTGCACACACACACTAGTACACATAGACAAGCATTGAAGAGACTGAGTCACCACAGAACCACTGAATCGCACACACACACACACACACACACACACACACAAGGGGAGAAGGTTGTTTGTGAGGGTCGGGAGTGTGTGTTGTTCGTGCTATGGGCCACGCTGAGCAGCTGCTGTGTGCTCGGTACCTCTGAAGGGTCAACGCAGCGATAAACTCTGCCCTCCCCAGCTCACGCCCCTTTATCTCCCAGCTACCCCTGAACACATCATCATGTCCGTGCTGAAGACCGGGAGCGATCCCTCTCCCTCTGGGACTCGTCCACATTTTCTCTCTCCCGTCGGCCTCCTGTCCCTGCTCCTCCCCCTCGCTCTCTCCCCGGCGTCCTCATCGGCCCAGCAGACCGTTCCCGTCGTTTCCACGGCGCAGGGACGCATCCGAGGCATCCTGACCCCGCTGCCCTCAGACCTCCTGGGACCCGTCATCCAGTACCTAGGAGTACCCTACGCCCGGCCTCCGACGGGAGACCGCCGTTTCCAGGCACCTGAGCCGCCTTTACCGTGGCCTGGAATACGGAATGTGACGCAGTTCGCTCCCGTTTGCCCGCAGTCGTTGGATGAGAGGAGCATGCTGGGAGATATGATGCCGTCCTGGCTCACGGCAAACCTGGATATAGCGGCGACCTATCTGACTCACCAGAGTGAGGATTGTCTCTACCTCAACATCTACGTGCCCACTGAGGAAGGTGAGCAGGAGATGTGTGGCACCCTGGGGGGGGTCACAGACACTTTCAGGGGCAGGAGTGCATGCTTATGTAGGCAGCAGCCAGGCTTAATGTGTTTTTTGTCCTTTGGTCAAAGCAGAGTGGCAACGAAGTGACAACTCTGGGCGTCCGTGGGGGTCGGACAGGGTGTGATATGAGGGGGCGTTTGGGCTGTCTGAGAAGTTTGTGATAAATAACGAATAACTAGTTTTAAATTGGACTCTGTCCCAGCCACTTCATATGCAGATACCTGCATCAGCCACTAAGGGGTTTACGCATCCACTAGTGGAGGGAGGGGAGAAGGACAAAGACTCCCTCATGCATACATAGTGGTTCATGCATGTCTATGACACACACGTCACAGACCGTCACCTGTTCTCTGTCATCCTTCATCCTCTCAGACATCCATGAGGAGGGGGGTCAGCGGCCAGTGATGGTCTACGTCCACGGCGGCTCATACACAGAAGGCACTGGAAACATGATGGACGGCAGCGTGCTGGCGAGCTACGGCAGCGTCATCGTCATCACCCTCAACTACCGCCTGGGCGTGCTGGGTAAAGTACCGTGTCTGGTGTAGTTTGGACGTGGTTTGACGTGGTTGACGTGCGTGTGTGTGTGTGTGTGTGTGTGTGTGTAACAACAGCAGGTTCCTGAAAACATGTTTTCCACAGAATCATATGCATTAATGTGTAATTCCTAATTCATTTTTTTTTCTATTTTAGCCACCTGGTACCAGTTTAAACATCCCCCTGTCTTTTGGTCAGTTTGACCCAGGAACATTAATGAAACAACAGGCAAACACATTTCATTTTATTATGAATTAGACTTTTAAGCAGTCAAACGAGGACAAATGGTGCATAGTGAATGGGACATAGATCATTACTAACCCATCCTGTTTACTTCTTTCTTTATTATTTTGTACCTCTCTATAAAAGAATACTTCATGTATATTACATATCTCAACACAGTTTATTTTGTTTAGATTGCGACTATTAGAAATGTAGCCACATAGAGACAAAAATGAGAATTTACAGTGTAAGAATTAAAGAAATGCTTCTTCTTTGTAAGTTAATTGTGCTGACTGTGTAATACAGAAGACAACACATACACACACAGAACCATGTAACTCACACAGAGCACTACAGTCCCTGTTGAGTCCCTCTTTATGTACGATTTTAATAATTTCATTTTTATTTCTCCTTTTATTTGTCAGTGTGTGAAAATCATACCGCATTGACGATGTGGAATAAGTCCATAAAGACCTGACTGTACATGTTTCTATTACCTGCTGGCACCAGACACCTCTGACTGATAGCGACCCTACGGTTCAACAATGGACAACTCTCTCAATGCCACACACCAAAGGAAAACCCCTCCAATGCCCTCAGAGCATGTTCCCTCCGAGGGCCCTGTGGCGTTTTGTTGTGTTTGATAAAAAAAAAAAAAAAGCAAGATTATAAAATATTCTGTTTATTCGGGCCTTGTGCGCTGCACAGCGATCTAAAATTAGAAAACCACCGAGAATCAGATTTTCCATGTTCAGAGAGCAATGAGTCAGAGTCATGGAGGTAAAAAGGATCAGATCGGAGTCGTCGTGGAGAAATTGGTTTCTGGGATTTTATTTCATTTGGAGCCATCCGTACTAAAGAGGATTTCACTCCAAAATAAAACAATAATAATAAAACATTCACACATGAAGCGCTGGGGGGGATTAAATTATTGAGCGCATGCTGTTTCACACTTTTACACATCCATACTTTACCCACACTGGCTTCATCAGAAGCAGCAAATTTGCATGTGGTCCGATGATGAAACACAAATAGATTAGGACACAGGCTGCAGGAGTTGTATTAGTTCATTGGTTTCAATCATGGAAACCAAGCCCATCCTATTAATCATTTCCATCTTGTGTTTTTTACACCATGCCATAAGAACATCCTCATCCTCATCATTCATCATCTCAAGTGGTGTTTCATCTTCCTCCTCCACCCCCTCATCACTGTCAGAATGGGTTGGATGAGTGAGGTAAGCCTGCATCTGCAAAACAACGTACAGATACACACATTACGTCACGTATTGTTTTTGATCAGCTCAATCAGCCGTAACTGGAGCATGTTTACTCAGCAATGTGCAGAACAGGAATAAATCTAAACGCTGACCCAAATCTCGCCATGAAAACACGTCCGTGTTTATTTAAGGCATCCTGAAAATGCTTCCATGCTCTCATTTGCCAATAAAACCGAGAGAAACGTTTGATAAATTGTGCCTAAGTAATGAAATTAATTATTCCAACAACACTGCCTTCTTCCTTTCTTTCAGGCAGCTTGAGGTTCAGAGAAATGTGCTGCAGTAATGAGATATACTGGAGTGAAGTGAGGTTAAAGGACCCTTTGTGTTACTTAATAATATATCAAAGCTTGGTGCTTTTTTTTAAATGCAGCTGTGCGTCTTTGTACATGTCTGTTCCGTGTGCGCATGTGCACGCTCACATCAACATGCATGTAGCTTGTGGATTTGACCCTTCATTAGAGGCGATTACATTCATGACCACCAGGAGAAATGAATCCTTCTGATTCTGGTGTGATCAGCAGGACGTTTGAGCACCAGAGCTCCTTTACAGCTGAGCTTCTCCAGCATTCGTTCTGCCTTAGACCGCCTGTGGAACCCGGCCTGCTTAGATTTCACCTTTTCAAAATATTAGTACTGTGAGTGAATGAACCCTATGCCCAAAGTCGTCACCTTGTCATCACTGATGTAAATAAATAACCTTTGAAAACACCAAACTGTCCCTTTTAGGTCCCAGGACCCCATTTTTAAAACCCACTGCTTTACAGAGCATCATTGAACAGAAACCCAGTATGGTAACAGCACTCTCTCTCTCGTTCTCTCTCTCGTTCTCTCTGTAGGGTTCCTGAGTACAGGTGACCAGGCAGCTAAAGGGAACTATGGCTTACTGGATCAGATCCAAGCTCTGCGCTGGGTCAAAGAGAACATCGCAGCCTTTGGTGGAGACCCGAACCGGGTGACTGTGTTTGGATCTGGGGCTGGAGCCTCCTGTGTCAGCCTCCTGACGCTGTCCCACTACTCTGAAGGTGAGGATGAAGGATTTCATCCAGCGTGGGTGACTTCAGGGTTTTGTCCTGAAGTTCCGCTCAGACAGGGACAGGAAGGCACCAGCCATGAGCGGTGGGTAGGTGCTAGCTGCTGTTAAAAGGACAAACTCTCTGGTTTGAAATGAGCCGATGGAGCATATAGAAGGGCTTGTCTGTCGGATTCTGTCCACACTGGTCCTGTAGGCGGCCAATCGATTGCCCAGCTGGGTTGACTCATGGAAATTGAGGACAAAATTGTCTTGGCCTCAGATGAGAATCCTTGATTGGTCCCACATCGGTATGCTGGATAGAATGATGACCCTCTCCAGGTCTCCAGAACTCCAATCCAGCCTTCATTAAACGCTCCTACCCCGCCCGAGGCTGAAGAATGTATCATGCCACAGAGCTGCAGTCATAAAGAGCTGTATTATCCAGTCTACTGTGCACATTCTAACCTGTCACATAGCGGCTGTGTACATGTGCAGTTCAAGGGGCATATGTTCACTCATGGAGGTGCACGTGGGCGTGTGTGCATTCATAAATGGCAACATATGCTTGATTCGTCTGTATTTGCCTTCATGTTGTTTCCCATATGCCACAGATCTGTTCCACAGAGCCATCATCCAGAGCGGCAGCGCTTTAGCCAGTTGGGCCGTCAACTACCAGCCCAGCAAGTACGCCCGTCAGCTCGGAGAGAGGGTGGGCTGTGGCATCGACGATAGCACCCAATTGGTGGCCTGTCTCCAGGGCCGGAGTTACCGGGAACTTGTGGAGCAGAACATCACGCCAGCCAAGTATCACACCGCCTTTGCCCCGGTGATTGATGGCGACGTTATACCAGACGACCCTCAGATTTTGATGGAGCAAGGGGAGTTTCTGAACTACGATGTGATGCTGGGGGTGAATCAGGGCGAGGGCGTCAAGTTTGTGGAGGGCATTGTGGATTCAGAGGACGGGGTCACCGCTGAGGACTTTGACTTTGCTGTGTCCGACTTTGTGGATAGTTTGTACGGATACCCAGAAGGCCGCGACACGCTGAGAGAGAGCATCAGGTGAGTGTATTTATGGCTATATTTGAGGATTTGTTTAAAATACTTAGCTACAGCCAGGAGAGGATGAACCAAAGCGGGTGAAACAATTTACTCAATTCAATTCATTCTGTAATCATTAGATATATTTTTTTAAGACATGTGATTTCATTTGAATAAAAATCATTGAATTAGATGATGTATTTATTTAATTAACCACTGTGCATGAAAGGGTTTATTTAGTTTATAATGAAAATAGCAATTTGGTTTCCCCTACAAATCGAGATGCATCCTTGTGGGCGCAATTTCCATTTGCAGTAAAACTCTTATTTAGCTCGTGAGCTGCATAATCCAAAGTCCCGTCCGGCCAATCACGGCGTGTATAGAGCCGGTGGGCGGGGTGGACATAATGACAGCAGAGTTGTGACCGTCTTGCGTCTCGTGCCTGCTGAGTAAGGACGATGGCTGCTGGAGAGCAGAAGTCGGTCGAGTCGGCTTTGGCCTCGACTTCAGCTTTTCCACAGCACGTCGTATGCAGAGCACCTGTCCTCGGACTCTCTTCTGTCTCTGACTACGTCACCCTCCTCGTTATCCTATCGCGTGCAGAGGGAATTTAATAGACAACTGAGAGTGCCCAGACCCAACATGTGGATGCTGGTCTGGTTTTCCAAGCGGTTTGTCTGGTCTGGTCCAACCCAATGCCAGTGGGTTTCTGATTTCTGCTCTGGCTGGTTCCTATTTGGAGCCAGAGAAACAAAGAGGACTGAACTTGTTTACAGTGTTTCGTCACATCATCTGACCACAAACTGAATCATACCACTGAAGAGATCTTCTCTAAATCAGCAGCTGATAAACGTCGGCCCCTGGTGAATGTTTTCTCATTGACTGATGATTATTTGCTTCACAAGGTGAATATTGGCCAGCTGATGTTCAGTGCTGATTTGTGGTTGTAACGTTCCGTGGAGTCGTGTGGATGAAGTGTTGGATGAAGTGTCTTTGTCCACACTAGGAAATCAGGAAGTTCTTGCTTCCTAATGAATACAATGAACAACATACAGGCAAACATTTGTGTCCCCAGGTAAGGTGGTCCATTCCTGCTCCAACAATACGGAGACCTGAAAAACAACCACGTAATTACCATAAACAACCACTGACAGCAGGCTAACGTTTGGACTTTGAACGCTCTGGTTCTGACAGTTAGGTAACACCAAGCAGTCAGCCAGAGGGCAGAAGTTACATTAGCTACACTAAACCTAGTCACATGACAAAGACAAAAAATGTGGTGTCACACTACACTGCTCTAATAAGTCTGACCTGAATTAAATGTGTGTTCGTCGTGTTAAATGTTACATTTTTTATGTTTGAATTATCCAATGTTGAGTGACACCAACTTGCTGGAGCTGTTAAACACCTCTCATAATAATAATATCGACAACAACAGCTTGAAGCTTCCAGTGCACCATCAGGGAACCTTTTGGCCAATATACTTTTAAAATCTTTAGAATGGGAACTTGTAATGCAGAAGTTACATTAAATAAAGAATTCATATTATTCATATTGAAAGGACAATATTTCTTAGTATATTTCCTAAAATCTGTCTTGAGGGGATCTTTAATTGAGAGACTTGAAAGGCGTATTTATCTTTTCATCTAGCTTGGTAAAGCATATCAGCATTTTTCTTGAATTGCTTCACAGTTCCTTTAAAGGACTCTACATGAATATGCATGAATTTTACTCTCCAGTGCTTTTGAAGAATATGTACAATATTTCCATTTTGCATAGTGAAATACCTTATTACTCTAGCATTCACGAGCATGAAATAATAGTTGAAAGACTGATGTGGTTTCATGTATTTGCTAAAGGTTCATGTACACAGACTGGGCAGACCGGGACAACGCAGAAACCCGGCGGAAGACGCTGGTGGCCTTATTTACAGATCATCAGTGGGTAGCTCCAGCCATCGCCACAGCAGACCTCCATGCTCAGTACGGCTCCCCCACCTACTTCTACTCCTTTTACCACCACTGCCAGAGTGAGGCCACGCCGCCGTGGGCTGACTCTGCACACGGTGATGAGGTAAGATGACGTCACGGTGATGATGTGTTGCCACATGCACATTCCACGAAGCAGGTTTAAGTGAAATTTCGTTCATGCAGAAATGAGAACACATTGTCATATGTTTGAATTCAGTTTATCAGTCAAGGGGGAAAATCAGGAGTTTTCCTCATTTCAGGATGAACAAACTCAGAATGGAATTTCTGTGACAGTGTTATCTTGATAATCTACACTATTAAAACACCAGAGCGTGACCTCCAACATTCAATTTAAGAGAAATGTGAACAAACCAAAACACTGTGGTTCACTTGCAGTAATTCACTGCTGCTAATTTACTGCTGCTAATGTCTCTCTGCAGCAGCCTGCAATACGAGACCCACAGCCTCAGTGTCCTTGTAGCACCCACGCCGAAAGGAGGTCTTTAACTGATGAATGGTTTTATTCTGCTCTTCACCGACAGAACACCTTCACTGGACTGTCGGTTCTTCATATATTCACCCTCAGAGCTGACAGGCATATACAGTAGACAGAGACATAAGAAACATTTGCAGATCGCTTGAAATGTACTCTAAAGGATTTAAGAGCAAAGAAAATGAAATATAACAAAGTTACTTCATTACTGCATTTCAGCTGCCTTACCTGGACATAAAGAAAGTAAGAAAGCAGGAATAAAATAAGAAAGAGACAGCCAACAGTTGATCTATAAGGGACAGTTAAATGTGTAAGCTGATGGTAAAACCAACCTTGTTCCTCTACCTCTTTGTACTAGTGTTGTCTGGGAACAGTTGCCATGGAAATGCAGTTAATCACCACCTAACAGGAGGTTCTAAAGTAAAAGCGATTTCAAAATAAATGACAAATGCAATGAGACATAAACAGGTTTGATAAAACAGACTGTTACAGTCGTCATCTCCATGAAGAACGTGTTTTTATCTCTTCCATGAGCTTGTGGCTGCGCAGACTGTCTCTGCACCAAAGGGTGTTTCTAGTGATAGCGTGCTCCTGGCCACAGCCACTGGGTTAAACCACACAAAGAGCCTGCTTCTCTGGTCTTGTGACGATTGCGTCTCATGGTTACGTGTTACATGTTTTTTACATTACTGTTACATTACTTTGGATGAGATCAACTCATACTGATTCGAAGTACAATGCAAAACCACTCCGGAATCCAGTATTTAATTTGGATGATGTAATTAACAACCACTTCTGTTGATGATAGTCAGTGAGTTCTCAGTCAATTTGTATTCATGATAATGTGCTAGTTATTGATATTACCTGATTAGGATGGTAGTCGAATAAATGTCAGAGAAGAATTGTAGTTTTTATAAATCTTATAATTAGATTATTATAAGTTTAAGACCCAGTTTTAGAAGCGTTTTAGATTTGCAAACACGTAATAATCCTGTGAATTAATTCATAATTCTTTGTTCGTATCTTGTTACTGATCTTTTTCATTTTCTTTCTTTTCGGCGGTGGCAGCAATGGGCTTCCGTAAACAGCATTTAAACTGCAATAAACATTTCACTCATTTTGTGTTTCCCGTGTATACTGGGGTGCACGTTGAACATGTACTTGTGACAATACACCAAAGGTCGGTGGCAGAAATACTTTGTTATTGTGGAACTGCATTTTAATCCGGATGAGTGGAGATGGAACGTTAAATCAAGGTTGAGATGAATGAAATCTGGTTCTGTTTGTGTGTGTGTGTGTGTGTGTGTGTGTAGGTGCCCTATGTGTTTGGCGTGCCCATGGTGGGACCCACCGATCTGTTCAACTGCAACTTCTCAAAGAACGACGTGATGCTGAGCGCAGTGGTGATGACCTACTGGACCAACTTTGCCAAGACTGGGTGAGTTTTCAAAACACAGACGTGAAACATGGATTTTGGAAGGTCAAAGGTCAAAGGGATCTCTCTTGTCCTGATCTTTATGGTGTCAGCCTCACCCTGCGTAGTAAATGTGTACACAAAGTGCATTAAGAAAAAGAGGTTAAAGGTGAAAGTCCAAAAAACGGTGCAAACTATATTTCACTGAAACACTGAAGCAATGAACACTGCACACCTTCGGCGTGATTCCGCTGTCAGTATCGACCTTCCAACGCATCTGACATTGTTTCCTATTGTTTCTTTCACTGCGGTGCTGAGGAAACGTCTTGTCAACACGACATGATGTTGCTATGCAAATAGTGTGAGGTGTGATTTCCTCCAAGTCTGAAGTCTGATGTCAACCACAACAGAGCAAAACAGGACTGTGATCGAGACACTTGGAGATGTTTCACATCCAGGCGTCGTGTGCCTGCACAGCTCTCATAACCTGCTGCAGCGTCAACTGAGCAACATGAATTCATAAAGGATTCTGTGTAATAAACTGTTGACAGCTTCTGCTAGTTTTGCTGATTGATTTAAGTTTTTTTTCCCTCCATTTTGTCCATGTTTAGTGATATTCAGTTGGAAAGGGTCATTAAAAGGAAATTACATGAAAATAAACAGTTCATAAAAAGAAAATCACTGAGCAATCGGGTGAAAAAAAACGGGAAGAAGATTCCATTTCTCAATTTAATGAGGACCCTCTGGAAGACTCGCACAGACCCCTGGGGGATTCCTAGACCCCACTTTGAGAACCTCTGCATTTGACAGATGCATTTCACACAGATCATGTGGCGAAATACAATGGTGCCATGCCTTGTAGTAAATCAGTGTAAAGCCAGCGCTTATAGTAGGAAAGTGGACAGGGACTTATTTTGGGGAAAGTTCAGACACAATCCTTCAGAAATATAGGGCAACAGTTTCCTCTTAGTACTATTTTATTATGAGTGGGTGTATTATTATCATGTTTGGTTAAAAGAAAACTACACTACAGGATTTGCATAAAGAACCAATCACTGAAAATAATATGCCTGAAAATAAGATTATTCTTTGACCTCTGTTCTCTGCCTTCCCTTCCTCAGCGTGCTAATTTAAAACTATAAAGTCAACTGCAAACACCAAACAAAAGTCAGAGGGAATCGTCATTAAAAACTTCCAAAACCCGATAAGAGAAGCTTTTATGTCTCTTCTCTGACATGATATACTAGATTAAAGCACTTGTTGAGGACGGTCGCTCTTTCAGTTGCGCTCGCAGAGAGTAATTACTAGTAATTAATCCAATCGAGGCTCACTCCATTGAGACCTCTTCAGAGTTACTTAGACATTTGGAGGCTAGACCTTCATCTAAATCACAACGGCCCCTCACCGTGTCAGAAGGCACAGAATCAGGACAGTGTTCCATTTTGACTTCGGCAAAAAACTCTTTTCCACAAAGACACTTTGAGGCAATTCAAAAAGAGGTATCCCGCCATTTTTTCGATAATGTTATTAGCAGCACAGCATGCTGCAGTGCAAACTCTCTGAGGAGAATCTTCTGAAGGCGTTCACTTGGTTGCGCTCCCCTCACATGGTGATGGGACTCTGCGACAGCTCACTTTAACATGGAAGATGTGATGCTCCCTGATGTAGATAATGTGCACATCTGCGTGGGGGCGTATAAATCATCAGAGTGTTTATGCGTGTGCCCGTAGGTCTGTATGCTCGCTGCGTTTTTGTGCTTTTTATAAGGCGCTGATTGACAAGTGAGCAAGGAGCGTGAAACTGGCAGGTCTGAGAAAATGTACCGCTGTTTGTCATGTGCGTCATTCACTGCTGCACACAGACAAATAAATGTGTTAGAGAAAGGATGTTTCAAGATAGTTTTACTCACATACCCTATCTGATGGAAGGACACATGTTCACAAACAAGTAGTGAATCATTACTGAGTGACTTGTTTTGTTTTGTGTAGAATCGGACCTTCTTTGGATATTTGAATGCTGAATAAAACATTTGTAGTTGTATTCTTAATTGATAGTAACATAGCAGAGCATGAGTTGCTGGACTCCACTGATGTAATTTAAGAAACATCTGTTTAATTGTCTAGTATGTGTAGAAGTTCTCTGTTGCTTTTCTGCGGTTTGTTTCAATGTTTGCTGATGATCTGGTTCTATGTGCCAGGCTGTAAGCTGCAGATAATTGTTGCCTTTCCTACGGTTCCCCCTCGGAATAAAATGTGGGTCTAAAAACCCTGAAGTAATCATTCTGACAAAATGTTTGACGTCTCCTCTGTGGAAGTGAATTATTCAGTTCCTTTATTTCTGTTCTGCTGTTTTCATGTTTTAATTCGAATACAAAGGAATGTCTAAATGTGGAGTATAACAATAATAATAATAATTCAGGTTGTCCTACATTGGCATAGATAGAGGTAGTAAGCAGTCGTACTAGTTCAAAGCAGAAGTAACCTTAAGATTCAGTGGTGGAAGTGGAGTCCTTATTAACTCTTTCCTGATTGGCTGGCAGCCGTACGTTGAAGTCACACGTGGTTTGACTCATGTAACGTTTCTAACCTGTTGCACTGGCCGTGTTAAGAAGCTGAGCGCTCATGGTGAGCAGCTCGGACTGAACGGGGAGCAATCACACAGATGTTCTGTCTCCACAGTAACCCCCAAATCAAGAACGCACACTTCAGTTACTCGGTACGTTAAATTAGATATTCTTACAGTGGTGATGCTGAAAGCAGCAGCAGCGGCTCTATTTTATGTTTTGTCGGAGGAAGCAGTGATTTTTGAGGATTTTTGATCTTGTTGCCCAGGACGACGACGTCACCATAGGGTGTGGCTCTGTCTGATCACAGTTTGAAACTACTCACTTCATTTGACATTTGATGAGCAAAAGAAGCATGATGATGATGACGATTTCAACATTTCTTTACACTTGTTTGGAGAGTACATTTAACTCACACTCCTAGGTGTGAGTTACGTGGTTTAGAGATGCAACGTGGGGGGAAGAACCACCCGACGCGAGTTAAGGCTGATAAACACATGACAAAATGAATGAACGCTCTCATTTCTGTTTCTTTTGCAAACGACTGTGGTATAAAGGGTTAATCAACGGGTAGGTGTGAGTTCAACCGTTAGATGGTTCTTCGACACCACATCACGCCTTAAAGTGGTTTAACACACCGTTCATTAACCTTTACTTAAACCACACATAAATTGGAAAATGAATGTAATGCCCTTTATTTTTGTGTACGGGTTGACAAGCTGCTCATAAAAATGTTTTTTTTGTTGTTGTCTTCTATGTACAGTGGTGTTTCTAGGGTCTCCAAAATTCCCATGACATGTTTTTTATATTAAAGTTCTGATATGGATTTCTAAGTAGCTCAGTAGTTTAAACCTTATTAAAGCCACTATTTGATCCACGTTCCACCGTCTTGCTTTGGGGTTCAGGCACCAACTTCGTTGCCAAATAAACAAGCAAAATAGGGTTGTCAACCCTCAAGCAGTTACTAATAGGAATGCCGATCGATCGAATCGTGACTAACCAATCAATTGTTTCCAACTTCCCAGTGACCCAAATCAACCTGTCCCTCAAGATACCAAGTTCATCCACACCAAACCCAACCGCTTTGAAGAGGTGGCCTGGTCTAAGTACACGCCCAAAGAGCAGCTGTACCTCCACATCGGCCTGAAGCCGCGCGTCAGAGATCACTACCGTGCTACCAAAATCTCCTTCTGGCTCCAGCTGGTTCCTCACCTGCATCACGTCAACGAGCTCCTCCAGTCCGTGTCCTCTTTCACGCATAGCCCCTCACCACAGGATGACACCCCTTACTCTTACACCAAGCGCCTCTCCAAAGGTTGGCCCCCCAGTAGCACCCGTCACCCAGGTTCTCCAGGAGGTACACCGCAGCCTCCAGAGTCCGCTTTAGGTCAGGGCGGCGGTGAGAACGGGGTTCACGTCCCCACGGAGGACTACTCCACTGAGCTGTCAGTGACCATTGCAGTGGGAGCGTCGCTGTTGTTTCTCAACATTCTGGCGTTCGCGGCTTTGCTGTACAAGAAGGATAAGAGACGCCTGGAGCATCGCAGGCCACGCCCACTCCCCCCCCCACGACGAGACATTACACCTGCAGATGTTGCTGCCCACCTTCAGGGGGAGGGGCTGATGTCGTTACAGGTCAGTTCCTATGTTTCTAAACGGTTATCATGTTTGTTCATGAGCACCAATGAGCATTCACAGCTGAGGTGTACGTCATCCCGATGAAGTCAGTGGAGACGCCTACAGCCGCCATGATCAGTGTGACAACGTGTGTTTCAATGGGTGTTGAGGGTTTGGACGTTCTGACCGTGGCCTCAGTGTTAAACTCTTTGGCCTCAGCTGTGGTTGCTAGTTGGCTCATGTGGCTTTGAAATACGACGAGTGCTAAATTGTTGCAGAGAAACATAACCAGAAACCAGAGTGTGTGTGTGTGTGTGTGTATACTGTAATACTGTAATACTGTAATACTGTATATATATATATATACATGAAGTTCCATTGCAAATGACCAATTGCTTTCTCCGCAATTCAGAACTTACACATAAAGAGTTTTGTCTGATGGAATGAATCATATCTGAACTTATTACATGTATTAAATCTCACCATTCATACGGTTCCTGATTTCAACCATATTAGCCATAAAAATCTGATTTTATTTGCACTTTGATGGTGAGTTGATTAATTAACTATAAACACCCCCTAAGTGCAGATCTCCACCTACGGACCACTAAAGCATATGACTGGATGTATTTGCAAAATTTATTAGACAGATCCTTTTTTCAACTGTCAATGTGATAGTTCCTGAGGGCTGAAATGTCCATTACCACACATACTGCAGTTACTAAGGCAAGTTGCCATCTTGAAGAGTAGAAATTCTGATTTTCTAGTCCTGGCTGAAATGGCTGTACTGTGATTTCAGCTATTTACATAAAATATGACACAGAGAAAGCACAGAGCGGAATGTCTTTGCGAGTTTTCTCTGTTTTATACAGTTTTGGGCTTTTTGACGATTTACCATCATAGTGTGTGAAGCACTCGTTTCGTGATTAACACAAACACCGGCCTGATGACGAACAGGGCCGTCAAGGAGCACAGACCTGCAAAGCCCCTCTCTATATATGCAAATGTGACACTGAACTCATTGCATAATAAGTCCTTGTGTTACTTCTATAAAAAAAGAAACCCAAATCAAAAATAGACATAATCTCATACTGTTAAAAAAAATGCAAATCTGAAGCTTAAACCAAAAGCTACGTCATGTTCCACCAGTCAACTGTGAAAACCAACACTGTCGTTTTTGGTGTAATCCTCACTAATAGACAGGCACACACACACAAAAGACGCACAAAACACAAAACCACTTTGGCCGACATGTGCCCTAGATTCGTTAAGTGTGTTGTTGAGCCTGGTTTTCAGCTTTGGAACTGTGTCCTCCAACCTCGTAGGTGAAGCAGCTGGAGTGTGACGCAGCATCGGCAGACGAGCGGAACAACACCCACCACCATCACACTCTGGACACGCTGGATGCGCTGGACGGCCTGGACACCCAGGACATCTACAGCACGCTGGACACTGTGCGTCTCACCTGCCCGCCGGATTACACCCTCACGCTGCGTCGCTCGCCGGATGACGTCCCTCTGATGACCTCTTTGACCCCTGGATCGCTGCCGGTGACCCCTGGGTCACACCCTGTTACTCCAGCAACGCCAATGACCCCCATGACCCCAGGATCAGTGGTGGGAATGAGGATGGGTCATCCTCATCAGGGGTACACACACCACAGCCCATATAGTAACACACACTTGCCACACACACACATCGCCACGCACACACACTCCACCACACGTGTATAACCGCAGCAAGATGTTTGCACATTAGAAGGACACACACACACACATACACACACACACACATACACACACACACACACACACACTCAGACTTAAATACCTCTACTAATGACCCTGCAGGATTGTTCCAGATGGCGTGACAGACAGACAGACAGACAGACAGACAGACAGACATTTTCAGTAACAGGAGGAAAAGACTGACAGCTGTGTGTTGCATGTCGGGGAACTGACGACAACCTCGATCCCAGGAGATGCAGTTCTATGCATCGTTCGCTCACGGCCTGACACACGGAGCAGCTACGACGTCTACCCAGAGCCTCACCTAAGAAATACGAGGGCTGTGGCGCAAAGGTCAGGCGTGGATCCGTCTTCTGTACCTGAGCCACACAGCCGAGGACCGCGAGGACTTAGCGGAGCAGATGCTGAACTGAGCTGAGAAGTACCACACGCAGACTGCTGATGTCAACTTGAACAACCTGTGAAATGTGAATGTAGCATTTTTTTTTTCCCACTAAAAGATCAAAGGTCCTATTGGCCGAGGATCAGACTAAGATAAGGATCAAATAATTCAGTGAGCGATGGATGTAAAAACAGATAGAGGCACTGGGGATTAAGAAGAAGAAGAAAAAAAAAACATTCGCTCAAGGAAAAAGTTAGAGAGATGGTGGAGAAGAGATTGTGTTTTTATTGAGCGGGATATCAGAGCGGTGAGATGGAGTGATATGGAAAACGGTTGTGGTAGAAGGACGGGCCTCTGAAATGTTGCCAGATGTATCGAAGCGTCACGCTAACCAGCTACGTGTTCAACCCTGTAAATAGAATGGAAAGATAAAGACGATATATTATGATTTATAGCATTTACCTGCTCTTGCATTCAAACTTATTGACTTATTTAACCACGTTATCGCTTTCATTTCAGATATTACTATATTATTGTATAGATGTCCTGAAGCAAGGCTGGTTGTCTTTCTCTCTCACCCACTGTCGTATGTACACAGTACCTTTATTTCAAGGTAATATTTGCTATGCACCATCATTTCGGCATTTCCTTGGTAACCAACGAAGTGCGGTCCGTAGTGACCGACTGTCTGTCCGTTTGTCCACTGGATGATGAGCTCGTACTGTGTAGATAATACACCACTGGTCTGATGATTGAGCACCAGCCGAACCCCTGAATCGTAGTTCCGGTCTCTTCCGACAGACATGGTGATGGTGGGGATGATTCGGGGGTGACAGTGTGGCCCCGATCGGCATGTGGGCCCAGTCTTTGTTTGAGCGACCTAAAAGTACCCTCGACAGAGTCCCTCGCACTCTGGGACAAAACACGGATGTAAATTTGTTGAGCCCATTCCTGAGCCTGGGGTTTGTTTTACTACCTGAAACCATGTCAGTTGTTAGGATCCAAATTTGATTGATGATGTGCAGATGAGGAGGGACGGTCACCCTGGCTTTTGTGTGATAATTTTAGAGACTTGACATTGAAGGTAAACACAGGTCCACACAAACGGCGCTATTAACCGCAACACCCTCAGCAAGACATGAAGATACGCTTAAAAAGAGCTGAAATTATTTGATTTAAACCGATTTCTCATGGACACAAAGAGTGACTTGACGTCAGGGGGAGGTTGTAGGTGTTCCAGCTGGCTACACAGTGAGTGCTCGAGGGCTGTGTTGTCAGGATGTGTCACTATGTTGGGTTTCAGAACATTTGGAGACTGAATCTAAAAACCTTTTGTACGCCAACCAACCATCTGATTCTGACAAACGTTTGTGTTTTAACCTCCTGGTTTTCCTGCCCCCCCTCCCCCTCCGATCCATGATCTGTGAGGTCTGTTTACCCTCCTCCCTCCTCACTCATCATGAGTAACGTCTCCATTGGTAATTTCAGTTACTTGCTATCAGAATACACAAAAAAAGAAAGCTGATAAATTTGTTGATGGCCGGCAAAGAAATTTTACAAAATCCTGTAAAAACAACACTGACTGAATTTTCTTTTCTTATGGTTTCAATGACTCAGTGGAAGCCTGGATGGTGCCAAGCATAAAACATTTCTGCTGCATTTTTGAAAAATAAAAATATCAGTATTTTACAATATTTGAATGTTCTAAATATTTTGTATTTTGGAATTATTCTTGTTACGCCAATCGTTCGCCTCCCTGTCTCGTTGAAAATAATGATCTCTCCAAATGAAAAAAAAATCTCAAAGATGTTTTGTATGAGCTCAAATAGCTTTGGTGCCATGTCAAACCGCTCTGTTAATTGTACAGTATCTCCATCCGAAGAATGCTGGATGGATTATCTTCATCTTTGTTCTGTTGTGCAAATGTTGTGTGACTGGAAAGTGTGCGCGGCTGCAAAACACAGGGACATTATCGTAAATCATCATGGGAGAGCGGCCCCTGCCAGCTGGCCAAGGAGAACCTGGGAGATGCAAAACCAAATTCATGGCTGACTTCCAGACCAGACGGATGTCTCCTGCACCGCGTCCCCACTCTAATCCCATTAACTGGATATAACCGCAGTTAATTTGATTCATGGGAGGCAACACGTTCGAAAGCAAAAGTTCAAATCCTGACCAGGTGTTTTTTGACGTCAACATGCACACAAAAAAAGCGCCAGAGTAAATTATCCGGATGTGAAACTCACTGCAAATAGACGTTTTGTGTCGACGTGGTCACAGACGTTTGATTATTCCAGCAGGATGTGATATGATGATATGATGTGACGATGATGATGATGTTTACTTCAAAGCTAAAACTGAGCAGTTTGTAGAATGTAGGTGATGATATTAGTTTTACTTTGTACCAATTGTGTGGTCGGCTGCCATGGTTGTTGTGGTTCCTTTGAGTGAACTAGACGGTGGAGAACGTGAACAAATGGACCTAGCAAACAGTACAAGGAGGCCAGTGCTTGATCCCGACTTTGTTCATCTTCACAAAGCAGGCGTCTGATGTGAGCTGCGCTCGTGTTACATCCCTCAGCCTAAGAGACTGTGACTATGGCCTCTCCTTCTGAATTAACTTTCCAAGAGAAACCGGGGGAATGAACACGCAGGGGAGCAAGAGAGAGCAAAAAAAAAAAAAAAAAAGTGGCTTATGAAGAAAATATTGGAAGGAGGAGAAGTGGAAGATACGAGATGAATGATAATGGGACGTGGGGGAAGGCGCAAATGAGACGATGTAAAGGAGCGTAAATAAAGGACGCATGGAAGGAGGAGAGGAGAGCAGAGGAGGAGACAGATAAGGGGGAACTCATTAAGGAATGGAGCACAGCCTGGCTGTTTATTGGCTGGCTGGCTCATTGTACTTAATCACTGCTACCAAGACACGCACACGTGCGTGCGCAAACATACACACTGTTTGCCTTCTAGCAACTTGAGTCACTGAATCATTTTCTGTCGTCTTTGTCGCTCTCTTTCACTCTGCTTTCATCTCTCTGTCATGCCCATGTCCTCCATTTCTGTCTTCATACATCTACAGCTTCTTTTTGCCTTCCATGTTTTTCCGATCACAAT
>CAAKHB010006963.1:18358-33766 GCA_901007665.1 Aeoliscus strigatus
AACCTTGAGACGCTCTTCACAGCATCATTTCAACATGTGAGGTCACAGTGGCTCCCGTCTCTGTTCTTTATTCATCTGCTCGAGTCTCTCTTGTCTTATATCTCGGCTCTCATCCTTCAGTTTAATCTGCTCTCTTCTTCTCTTTTTCTCTTTTTTTCATATCACAATCCACTTCTCCCCCCCTCAACCTCCCTCCAACTCCTGCCTCATCCTCTCTTCTCCTTTCTACACCCCTCTTCCCACTACTGCCTCCCCCCTTCCTTCCTGCCAAGCTCATTTACTTTCCTCTCTGCTCTTTTTGTCTGTTTTCTTCAGTCATTCCTCGACTAAAAAGGAGTGGAAAGAGGTTATGCAAGGTCCTTTTGTTGTGTTTCTGTATTCTCCGTTGTTTCTCTCAGTGTGGGTGTATTATTGCAGAGATATTCCATGCGTAACTGTCATTTATTTGTTAATCTAGCAGTGGACGTTTTATTCTATTGCTTGTCTGTCACATGTTCATTGTCAGTATGGACCTGCACCACGTCATCTGTCTGCTTTGCTGCCTGTCTCACCCTTCCCTTTATCTTTGTGTCTCTCTCTTATTATATGCGCCTCCGGACTTCTCTGTGTGTGCTGAATTACTTTATAATTCAGTCCTCAGTCTTGAAGCCCACTGCTTTTCCTGAAAGCCTGTAAACAACAGCAGTAACTGAGCCGGTCCAGTTGAGGTCAGCATTGTTCCTGAGAAATTAAGAGTTCAGATCGCCTCGAGGTGAGCCTTGGATACACTTCTTGAGATGGGCAGTTGTTTGTTTTAGAGTTAAATGATTGTGGGCGTTGTTCACCCTCATGGCCATGGCACACTTTTTGGGTCAGTGGTTCATTTTAGTGGGACAAGTTGTTAATGTACACTGAAAGTGCCGCAATTAATTATAAAATCAGAATTGCTTTATTAATCCCCACAGGGAAATGTGTTTGGAACAGCATCTCCAATGAAGAACAGACATATGAAACAGAACAAAATTATGCAATACAATTAGTTGACTAATTCTAAACTAGAAAAGCAAAAGAGCTCAGACCTCCACCAAGCAGCTCATTTCCACCCATACTGTGATTTCCACCCAATATTATAGCCCTACATTCGTTTTATCTACCCTGATAAAGTCATTGTTCAGTGACACATGCATGAAACATGATTTGGAATCACATTGGTGTCATTAACAGTCAAATAGATTTCAAAAACTATTACAGATTACAAAAGTTACTATTTGGCTAATGGCCAATAGTGCTTGAAAATCCACACCAGAATATCTCCTGGTCTGTAAATTCTCCTGGTATCCAGATCCAGATCATCATCATCATCAACTTTGATATATTAAGAGAACCTATGGCGAATGCATCCTGTATTTTTTGCCAACAATCAGACTATTGTGGAGTTATGTTATATGTTATATGACAAAGAATTCTTCACAAAATTCCTGGATCCAGATGGTTCCAAGACACTACCAACATTTCATCATCTCTTCCTTGTCCCATTATCAGCATTTCCTGAACATTTTATCAAAATCTGTGCAGAACTTTTTGAGTTATTTGGCTAACAGACAAACAGACAGACCCTCCTTGGCGGAGGTAACTATGCAGTGTCTTGCTGGGTTAATTAGTGTGAAACTGGACTTTGATTAATTGAAGACGAATCGCCACTTGTACCATGATCTGGATGACTAAGAACCTTCACAGAAACTATGCAGGAATCAACAATAAAACATTAGAATAGTTCACTCATTAAAGTCAAGTAAGAGCCCAGTAAATTTACATATATACTGAAGGTATTTGTACAATCATCAGACTGTTGTTAACATTCTCGTCTCTTGCAACTGTTTCTGCTGAAAAGTATGGAGGAGACACTGTTACCAGGCTGCACTGCTGCACGTCAGTGTGTGTGTGTGTGTGTGTGTGTATGGAACATGTACCATGATCTTTGTGTCCTGCCCTTAGGCACAAAGAGATGAATCAAAATAGCTAGTGTGTGTGTGTGTGTGTGTGTGTGTGTGTGTGTGTGTGTGTGTGTGTGTGTGTGTGTGTGTGTTACTGGCCTGTGATATTGCTCAGACAGGAAGGAAGTTTGGCTTTTCACCATTGACTTTCCTCACTAAACACACACACACACACACACACACACACACACACACACTCAACATATTCTTGTCTAGCAATCCTCGTGACATAATGATTTCCCTAGCCTCTTAACCTAACCCAAACCAAACCCAAACTTTACCCCTAAACTGGCCCTTACAGGGGTTTCAGAAAGTGAGGAGCAATCAAAAGCTCCCCACTCTCTCAAAATGTCTCCACTCATACCGCCCATACCCCTCCACCATCCTCCATAGGATGGGTTTATGACCTGACAATCTCTGTTGGAAATGTGGAACATAAGCAGCGACTTTCCTACATGTGCCATGGAAATGTAGTGTCATACAACGTGAAAGTAATACTAATAAACCTGTACCCGTCTGACCAGTATTCTTATTAGGTGGGCAAACACAAATAAACGTCCAAACAGTGTCAAAACTGGACTTTGCAGTTGTAAAAGTTGGGATGGTCACAGCAGCACGAAATATCAGCAGGTTGTGGAAAAGTACGTCCATCCAGAGATAGTGTCATATGAGCAGATGCTGGGGAGAGTTACTGATGACAGGGGAGGAGAGGGGGGGCCATGGGACCGTTTCTTTACTACGGGCTTGTGAGAACAACAGGACATGAGTTGAGGAAATGATAACGATTTAGGTTCTAACGTGTGCGTGGGAATTTCTCTGTATTAGCTTGTATATGTAGGGTCTCTACACCAGGGGATCCAGTGTGACACCATCCAACTGATATGTCCTTAAGTGTCAAATAAAAAGAAATTAAAACTTTAAAACTTTATAAATAAATAAATAAATACTTTAAAAAAAAAAAGAATGCAAGAGTATTATAACATTTTCTACACAAATAAACTTGCCAGCCAACATGGTGGTGCCGTGGTTAGCGTGCAGCTGGTTTATATGCATGTGCTCCGGCTTCGGAAATGGAATAAGCAGAAGAAGAAGAATGGATGAATGAAATAAACCTGCCTTGCCTCCTTGCCGGCTTCAACAGGGTAAAATTTTATAAAGATAAAATCAGATGAGCACACAACCTTGGACTCATCTGTCTGTTCTGTTTACTCCCATGTAGGGAGGGAAATGACTGAAACTATTCACCTGGTTTATATGATAATGTGCCCCCAAACTGCCAGGAACCATGTGACCTTCATTTCTATATCTACATATAAACACATTGTTCCTATGTTCAGTGTGTTGTGGATTTGAATTGGCTCAATGCTCATGCTATGTCTGTCTGAGTTTAAAAGAAGAACCCTCAAAATCCAGTCACACTAATTGCCCTGGATGTCTGACATACCCGTAATATGGCTCCATCCACTGACGTAAAGTTAAAATAACTGTCATGTAGCCAAAACGAACGTCACTTCACTGCACCTGCAAAGTGTGTGTTCTCGTCCCGTGTGTAATTTAACATCATATTTTACTCAATAACAAGTCATCAATTATTATACACCTGCAGATATAATTAAATGCATTCTGGATGTGTAATTATGTGTAATTATGAATTATGAGTAACTCAACAGTGAATGTTTGAGTCATCAAAAGAGAGGATACATCATCACTGCAGGTCTGCACATCTCTGTCAATGTTCTGCTGTACTAAAACCAGAAACCCTGGAATTATTATTTCCATGTTTCGTGCCCATTGGCTTAAACATACGCCATAGAATTATCATCAGTTATGTTCAGATGAGTGTTTCGGGTCTGGCCTTGTCAGACACACCCTCACAGAGGCTACGTGTTTTGTCCCATGCACCTTACCGGCCCACTCACCACGATCTAGAGGCCGTCGATGGTTTCATGATTATTAGTTCACTCTAAGTTCACTTTCTTTCCTTTGTCTCTACTAAACTGATCTCAGAGGGGACAGTGAACGTAACTTTACAAAAGCAGCTCCCAGTCCACGGCCTAGGTGAGCAGGATATTTGTTGACGCTGACTGTGGTATCTCTCCGGTCCTGACAAAGGCAATGATCCTGTGTCAGCTTGCTGCTTGTTGCGTGCATGTTGCTTGTCAAGCTTTTGGTCATTTTGTGGTAAGATTCCACTTTACCCCACTTTGGACATTATACACAGCTCCTCCTCCAAGACTGGATGTCCTTTTCCTCCACACCATGTACATGGTCCAAATGTTGCTGTGGGATGGCTCCCAAACATGCCCTGTTGCCACGGTGCCCACCAGAGCCTTGTGCCATAGCCAAGACTCTGCGAGCTTCCTGGGCTCTCTGCTTCCTGTTCCTAAGTCTAAGCTGCTTCAGCCACCATGGACACAGCAAGGGCAAAGAGAATAACAAAGATGGAACACCCTTTTTAATTCTGTAGGAGGCAGATGTTGAGCTCACCGTGGTGAGCCAAGGCTCAAGCCTTATTGTCATTGCTTGGCCTGAAGCTGCACTGTCAGAGAAACGTAATAAAACAGGATTCTTTGCCAGGAGAAGTCAAATCATCCTGAACTGCTCCTGCTTGGTTGAGTTTTCATCCTTTGCCTGCCTCCGTTTTCCAGCAACTGCCCTTGACCAAAACACTCTTCATTGTCTGGTCGGCCTGTGCAGCTCTTCCCGAAGCTGTCCTTCTATTCTTGGTGTCCTGGGCTTTGGTCACCTTGCCTCTTCCGCAGGGAACCTTTCGGCTGCAAAGCCGACATGATAGTCAGCGACTGCAAATGACTGTTCACCCCTCCTTTTCCTGTTCAGCTGACTAGCCTGGCAGCCTGGGCCACTTAATCCGTTGATGCTGAACTCCGTCGCAAAGAGCTGGAGAGTTAAGCACTTGGATGTTCTGGGCTCTGTGGGGTGATTCTGGGCCAAGCTCCTTCCGCCTCTCATCCGGTGAGGATCCTGTACACTGCACCAAAGGGATGCTCCCCCCTCCCCCCTATTGGGCACCCCTTGGGGTATGTCTCTGTGGGTCTATGTAGCTTAGTCATGGTCAGAGCTGATTTGGCTGCTACGCCTTCCTGCCCCAGTTGCCGTCGTCCCACTCTGCCCACTGTGTCTCCAGTCAGATCGGTTCCTTTAATTTGATCCCTGACATGTACAACTTACTCTTTTTAAAGCAACCACAACTTTGTTTGCAAGTTTGTTTTTTTTCCATTTCTAAAATGCTTATCTTGTCTTCCTTGACTCTTCAGCTGGGGGGCGGGGGTCACATCGGTCTGCTTTTTTGTTTTTTCCCGGTTATGATATCTCCCTTAGACCTCTCAGTGTGAGTTGACACACACACTGTGAAAAATGAGCCGGTTACATTTTGAACAGATTTATTGTACTTATCTTTCATCGGTGCTCATCTTTTCTCCGTCGACAAAGACACATGAAACTGAAGAAACTATTTCAGGGCACATAGCACATGTTGGTTCTTATCAAGTGCGCAGAACTGTTGGCTTTGGAGCCAACAAAGTTCTGGATTTTCTTTCTGAACATGTCTTTTTTTTTATTTGAATATAGTATGACCAGTTCTTTATGTGAAGGTATCGTAATGTTTTACCACGACTGGGACACAAAATGAGTGTATCTTGACTCCTATTAATCCTCCATTTGAGAAGAACTGCGCTGAACATTCGCTTTAGCTGATTTAAAGCAGCCAACAGCTGAAAGTAGGTTTTCTCAGCAGCAGCACCTTCTCAAAATGTACTAACAGATTCTTCTGTCAACAATTATGTGATGACGTCTGAGTTGAAAATTCCAACATAATGTCGAATGCTCATTCTGCTCTGGCTCCTAAAGTTATATGGTGCAAGCACAGATATTCAGAGTGCAGGTTGAACGACATATTCCACGTACAACTCCACCGTAACATTGTTTGTTTGTAAAACCGTGTACAGTCCTACAGCTAATGCTGTCAGACAGAATAATTGCTTCTAATCTGGGAGTACATGCTCATGTTTTAAATGAGCAATGCTCACCATAGATGCCATGGGTTTCTTACACTTGCAGTCATATCACTCACCATCCATTCAGTTCAATTCACCTTTGTAGAGGCGTTTGCTCATTATCTAGCTAAGATGGGAAACTGCCTCGACGCTGTCAGTGTCAGAAGACAAACGACGGTGCTTGTCCAGTCTGGTCATGTAGCAGCATGATGATACAAACAGAATCACTTATCCTCCTTGCCAGATTCGGTACGGGCTGCTCACCGGCTCACTTGACAGCAGCGCAGCAGTCGTCCACTGAGACTCGCTTACGACCTCCACAGACATTTGAGCGCATGTTTGATCTTTGGGGGCTGTGAAAATGGACACGGTGGGTCTGGTTCCTGTTGAGCGTGTGTGCGTGTGTGTCATGTGATGTCCATTCAGGTGTGTCTATGAATGATAGACACTGTTTTACATCACACACACCTTCCTGCTCCTTGTGCATGGTTCAAACCTTCAAGAAGTCAAGAAGAGTTCGTAAACATGTACTTTATTCATGTCTGATGATACGCATGCGAGCATGTACGCGCACACGTGCAGTGTCAAAATTAACCAGGTAAACCGACATAATAGTTGTTGACGACCAGACAGACCAAACAAACAGCAAATAATTACTTGTAACTTCTGTGTGTGTGTGTGTGTGTGTAACTGTATCTTTACGGATGTCAGAGGTCAACACTGATGACCTCCCCTGCAGGGGTCAAACTCATATTCCCGTCTCTTCTTTGAAGTGAAGATGCTTTCCGTCTCATCTCTCCTCCTCCCGTCACGTCTGCCACAGCACACGGGGAGGACGACAATTTCTCATCTCCTGTCTCTCCTGCCTCCTGCCTCCTGCCTCTCACAGTTCTGTTCTCTGTGCTCCATTTTTTCTGTCTGACCCGCCTGCTTTATGGACTGTTTTCCTTGTCTACCTTTCTCTTTATCCATCCCTTCACCTGAACCACACGGGTTCACAGACCCATTCAGTTTCAGCTTTGATTGGTTCTCGGTCCAGCTTTGCTCTGAGAGTATGTCGGTCTGTTCTCCACCGCTGCCAAAGGAAATAGCAAAAGGAGGTAAATAACAAGAGTTCATATTTTATAACTCAGATATCTGTCTCCACTCTGAAACCAGCATAAACTATACATGGACATGATCAGGATCTTGGTGGGGGCTCACAGTGAGGTTGGTTGAGTATAATCACTCAGGACCAGATTTTGTGAAGGGTGCAACTCAAAGATTTTCACATTATCTGTCCCTGTTAAGTCTCAGCTGCTGTGGATTAGCTCCAGGGCCGGCTGGAGACATTTTGGTGCCCACGTTGACATGAGCACTTTTTTGCTGTGCCTTAGTTTTTCATACAGTGAGATAGGTCCAAGAGCTCATTATCTGTCCTTGCAGTGAGTCTTTGGAGAAATAAAAGCAAGGTCACCAACATTTCATACAGATGAAAGTACAAACTGCGAGACTATCAGTGAAATACATACTCTGAATAATTTACCAGAGTCTGTGAGACAGAAAAACAACTTATTGAAAAGCTATGAAGCTTCTCCTTCCTGGATTTGTTGAGCACCTGTTAAAGTTGTTTCAAAGTAGAAGCTCTTTTCTAACGGACTAGAACAGCAATAGCAGCTGTAACATATGACAACCAATGAAAATCAACAAAAATGAGCAAAAAAGTAGTAACCGGTTGCGACCGGTTGCAACAAAACGTAATATTTACTGAAGTCATTCTGAGAGGAGACCTGAAAGAACTGGAGAACTGTACACAAGTCAACAAATGAGTACAGTTGCATAAAAGCGTCATCAATTCAAAGTTTACACATTTCACAGTTTACACAGTTCCTGAGGAACACTGAAACTAGGCAGATTCTGAAGTTTCTCTCATCTCAGACGAACAAACCCAGAGTTTTCACTTGAACCTGCTGGCGAACCTGACGGACTCGCTCCTAAAACAGACGCGGTACAGGTGTGTCAAGGCCGGCAGAGAATGGCCATGGCTCCCAAACAGGTGTGTGTATGCCTCAAACGTGTGTGTTCCTGTGCGTATCACAGTTGGTCCAGGGGTGTGTCTGACTGGAGACTGTGTTTTACTTTTAGCTCTGACATTAGTGGCTCTCCAACTACCACTTCTGCTGCCAATAAATCCTGAACTGTGCGTCTGTGTGCAGCTCTTGTGTCCCTTTTCGTGTTTGTGTGCGTTTGCATTAAAATAAATATGCCAAAATGATTATTTGTCAAAATGAATTACAAATACTGAAGAAGTGGAACAGCCTCGTGTCTGCAGCTGATCCCAGAAAACCAGCCAATCGATGACAGAGACATTTGGCTTTTTTGTTTGTTTTTAAAAACGTATCGGTTTGATGTCTGCTGGCTGGAAAAACACTTCATTCAAAGAAAATGCTCTGCAGGGCAAGTTTGTCTCTAAATGAATCAGGGGGCTGCGAAGGAGGAAAGAAACCGTTTCATCTGCAGCTGTGCAGAAGTTGCAAACTGCTTTGTCAAGAAAAATATTGTTGCAATATGTCAGCTGGACGAGATAGAAATGTCTTTTCCAGACAAACCCCTTTGCCTCCCCTTCTCCCCTTCTCCTTGAGACACACAGGAATGTATAATATATGTTGAATGATGCTTGTATACACTACTGACTTGTACTTGCAGAAACAGGATATCTACCGTGAGTTGTCAGACAGAACAATTCATGATCGATGATTTATGGACTGTAACTTCTCTTCAGGAGAAGAGAAGTTGCTCTTCAGAAGCAACTAAGTGAGATTGAATGAGGTCAAGGCTACAGTCACATAGGTCATTTATCGTGTAAAGGAAGCAGTGCTCATGGGATTACTTCTGTTCTGTGCAGTAGTTTGTCAGTCGTGGTCTGACATTCTTCTCCACTGTGGACCTGCAGCTTCTTGTGCTGGAAGCATCAACAAAGCATGGACAGGTGATATATTTAGCCTCTGACATGTTTTTATCTTTCAGGGTTTCTTATCCAAACTGATGCAATATATCAGTTCCCCAAAAGTTACGTGTAAATCAATCGTACCGCGATGATTTCTTAATCCGTTCAGCGTCAACCTCCTGGGAAGGGTTAGACTTTCTCCATGATGGTCAGTGTGTTCAATGTCTGAAACGTCCACCAGTGAACGGGAACTCACTTTCCACCTGCTGGATCCTTCATCTGCTGCAGCCGGGCTAAAACACAACAACAAACACAATAAACTGCTTTAATTTCTGGAGGGCGGAATCCGAACCCACCCACATTTTTCACAGCACATTAGCGTTAATTAATAAAAAACATTCCTGCTTTCTCTGGCACTGATTGCGGAGCACAGAGGAAGTGTGAACTGGATCAGATGGTGCTGACTGCCGCTGCTGCGGTGAACTTAAGCAGTGTGAAATCTGCAAACCCTTTCACACATCAAGACATAACAGACACACACAGGGTGTGTGTGTGTGTGTGTGTGTGTCGAGGCGGATGTGAACCAGATTCTTGACTTTGTCTTGAGTCCAATAAATTCATAGTCAATTTTCGATTTTCAGTGTCTCCTGTAAAAAGTGTGTAATCTGAAGCACCTGCAGGCTCCTCAGGACATCTTCGATCCCAAACAGCTGTAAACTACAACAATATAATGACTTTTCCACCATAACATCACTTATTATCTATAATTTTTCATGGTGCTTTGTTTGGAAGATCAGACCGAAGCGAGAAGAAACAAAAGTGGACTTCCTGTGGTTGTTTGTCGGACATCAGACCACGCCAAGAACAAGCAAACAGGATTGCGCAGCACCATTGTGTGTGTCCATATTGTGTGTTAGAAAATGCAAACGAGTTTGCGCGACCGAAACACAATGTACGCAAAAGTGTTTGCACGTGTCTATTTCTAAGTTTGTGCAGTGACCTGTTCCCTCAGTGTGAAAGAGTTTCCATCTGGTGATAATGATTGTAGTCAAGGTGGTTAGACACAGGCCAGAGGGGAGGATTAGTACCTGTACAGCTTTTTGTTTTCATGTGTGCGTGTGCGTGCGTACATGTTATTGCATTTGTCATTTCCTTGCTGTACCATTTTTAACCTCTGCCAAGAGGGGCACGTTTACACTCACACCTGTTGGTTTGTTTGTCTGGGAGCAAACGCAGCACTGGCAGGAGGGTGTGACATGGGCCAAAGACAAACCAGATCCCTTCAGAAATAGTTTTTGTTTGCACTGCTCTCGTCTGTGTTTGTTGTAGGTTTCTTTACTCCGTGTGTGCACGTGTGTCAGCTCATGCAGTGTGTGTTGGTGCGTGTGCGTCACAGGAATGCTCTCGTACTGGAACCTGCGGATCAGTCTTATAGCTCCCAGTGGCCGTGGACACACAGAGTAACACTGGAGTCATTCATACTGAACAGTTGTAAAAGTATGAGTTTTGCGTGTGTGTGTGTGTGTATGTGTGTGTGTGTGTGTGTGTATCATGAAACCTGTTGTAGTAAGTAAGTACTGCTTCATAAACCTTCCTACATTAGAAGGAGCACCAACTAAACACTGATGTGTGTGACCTGAAACACATCTACAAGAACGTAAAGAACGTGACAGAGAGGCAGAAACACAGGAGAGCAGCAGGGATGGAAAAGCAGAGGGACAGAAAGAAATACAATCTATTATGGCATCATTCACCATGTTGAATCCAAATTGTGTTGATACATAAATTAGAGCATAATGACTGAAGATGTAAACAACTGATATGGAAAATATCCAAGGTGTAGTGCAGAGACCTTCAGTTAATGATCTGAGACAGGATGTTAAACTCAATGTTATCACGGGCAGCGTCAGCATCATGGCTGCCCTCATAGGACCGCCGATAACTGGGAGACGATAGCAGCGTTTTTACTCCTTTATCACGGCGCATAATCTCCTCCACCGTCTTATTTTATAGCTCGAGTGAAAAACAAACTCTGAAAGTAGTTGTGAAAGACAAATAATGGCAAGCTGACATTCAAGTATACAGTGTATTCACAACATAAATGAATGTGATAAATAAATCCATCATGTATGCACACACAAAAATATTCCTCTCTCTCTCTTTCTCACATACACTGAATACACACAAGACAGAAATCAGGATAGCATTAGTAATAAAGTGTCAAGGATCAAGTGAATCATAAAACCCAACTCAGAAAATGAAAACAAATCCACGTCTGGAAGTAAAGATCAGAATACAAAATGCCACAAAGCTTCAGACAGAACTTCACCTGTCTGCCCTCGAACGATGTTCAGACCTGAGTCACATATCTGGTGCGGATCTTATGCACTCATTCCTTCTTTGTGTCAAACAGAAGCGGGGCTCTGCATCGTCAAACCGAATTCATCATATATCACAGAGAGCTGGGGTCCGTGTGTGTGTGTGTGTGTGTGTGTGTGTGTGTGTGTCGCTGCAGCTTTCCTCCATCTGGTAGGAGAGTGTTCACATGGAAACAGCTGCTGAAAAATGACGCACCTTCATGACAATGAAAATAAAGTTACAAGTCTCGACGAGCCCTAGATTAGCTTGCTGGTTGTCATAGCAACGTGGATTTTCAAGACTGCTGATGGTCCTGTTGATGTTTTTACCATCCAGGAACCTGTGTGCTGGTAGGTTTGCTTCGGACAGATGGGAAACGACTCTGCAGCTGACCGTGGGTTTTGTTGTTCATGTTACACACGTATTTGTCTTTTTGGTTTTTCTGATCACCTCTCCTCCAAACCACCATTTACTCTTGGTGCTCATTATTCTCTGAGGCAGCTAATGTTTGTCAGACTTAAACGGTTTCCAGGCTTATGCAAACTTTGATAAACTGTTGAAATTTTCCTTTTTAATAAAGGAATCATGTAAGAGTACGCAATTATAGCCCTGACATTTTCAAAGTACTGAGTGCTGAGCCTGAGCTGAAAGTAATCACAAGTCTCTTGATGGTCTGCTCGTCAATCTGCTGCGTGTTTGTCAGCGTGGACATTCCTATCAGGGACTTTAGTTAGATTCAAACATGCTTTCGCCACAGGGAGTTTTCCACTGCTTTTTCAAAGGTCATTCTTTGAGAACAGATTGGAGGGAAGTGTGCTCTTTATCACACAGGCAGAAGACTGTGACTCAGCGGACGCGGCCCTTTGATGAGCTCATAAAACCACCAGCGAAATCTGTTGAAGATCACTAAAATGCATCAGGTTTAATTAATGTGTTTGGGGTCACACGTCTTGGATTTGGCACAGACACATTCCGAACACCATGTCAACACGTTAGCAGCGAGGATCTGGTGATCCAAGTGGATTTTCTCCACTTTTCTAAAGGTATAATTGGTCTCTTGATCAATCCTGAAGCTGAACCGCCTCCTGATCTTTGTGCGAGTCGACCTTGAGTCACCAAAGGTTCCAGTACAATCTCCTCCTGGAGCGATGCAGTTTCATTGTGGCGCAGAGAACCAGATTCTTCTCAGACCTGCACCTCCACTCGTGGCCTCTGTTCTCTTCACCCGACAGCGGCATGAAAATGGAACCGTACACACGCCTGGTTGTTGCACTGGAGCATGAACAGTCAGCGTATGTCACTATAAATCTGGCCCAGTTCGAATTGTTTTGTTGGGGGAAAGAAGAGCTGAAGGATTTATGAGGTTTCTTCTATGAACAAGTTCAAGCTGTAACCACACTAGCAAATTCTAAAATCTCATGTGACGCTGCCGATGTTGTTTTTCTGGCTCATACAGTAGAAATTGTTCAAAGTCAGCTTTATTGTCATTCACTATATACAATGTAGACAACAAAATACTGCTTCTTTCAGCTCTACAAGAAATAAACCGTTGTTGTCCTTTCATTTTTGGCATTGCAGCAACAAATATAGTTGTGTAAAAATACAGTCCGAAAAAAAGGGAGATGAAAAAGAAACATGCAATATTTACAGGTGTGACATAAATCTGAATTAACGTGTATGACAGAATAAAAACATATACAAGATGATATACATCTAATGATATTTTTATGGTAGTGGTAAGTAATAATTGATGACATTGAGCATGGTGACATGGAAATAACATTGCACACTTAAGTAATCTAACATACAACTGTCAGTAGCGTATCATTGCGCATTAATTAACATGTTACCAACAAAAATGAGATACGCAGCATTAAAACAACAGACCTACAGATTGTAGTGAAGAATAATATCAAAGAACCATCACATTCATTCAGCAGACAGGTTAACACAGACACATGCTAGTGCAAGAATATATTATATTGTTATGTATAACATGACAAAATTATCATAATCTGTGTGCAATATAGACGAAGAGAGCACCAGCATAGTTCAGCATAAATGAATTATAACCTTGAAGCAAAAACGGTCAAGATAATTGAGGAAGCTGCAGCTATTTAAAAAGATGTGACGCTGTTGAAAACCTGCATGGCCTCCAGAAAAGAGCTGAAGACTCAGTGTATTTGTGCTGTGCTAAGCACATCGGGTACACAGGGGTATCCCTCCTTTTTGCTGGAATAGGTGTCCAAACATATAATTACGTGAATTATCTTCTTGTACATCAGGAAAAAGTTGGGTTTTCATGAGCACTTTTTGGTTCATCAGCAGAACGTGAGCTTCAGATCCCCTCATGGTCCAACAAAGCAGTTTGTCTCCTTCTGTTTGTGGCCAAGCATGAGCAACCAGCGATCCAGCCCCTAACGGGGGAATCTGTGGAAAATCCTGGAGAATTTCCTGTTGGTGGTGTTTCCTTTGCTCTGCAAACACTTCAGCTGCCTGGGCGCCTTCTTCTGCAGGAGGTGGACGTTCCCGTGGGCGTCCAATATATGATGTGTGAATTACATGTCCTCACTCCCGTCAAAGGATGTGTATGTGTTTGCACACTGGTGGATATAGGAGTACTTATATGTGTTTGTATTTAATGGTTCTATGTTTTGTTAAACTGCCTTTCATTTCGTGTTTGGCCTTTTCTCCTCTGCTGTAAAAACACCACGGTAACTGGATGCACATGTGATTGCAGCTAATGGGAACGAGGCGAGAGAAGTTGCCTCCGCACGGCTCTGCAAGCCTAACCAACCAATCAGACTGAAAAAAAAAAAAAAAAAAGAATAAACATCAACCTCACCAACACATCACAGTAAGAGGTTGTCACATTTCAACATTGAGATAATTTATTAAACCCTGGAATGAATTCAGGCACATTCACACAGTGAATGCTGCATTTTACAGTGGTAAGTACAGCACACACACACACACACACACACACACTACAACGAGCGGGTGCTTTGACCTTTGAGGAGCCGGGATTCAAACCAACAACCTACTGATTTCTGGGTGACCAGCTTTAATCACTTAATTTTTTTTATTGGCAATACAGACAAGTACATTGAAATTGTGTGTGGCTAGAAAGACATAGATAAAATACCCTTAATAATGAGGTGAAATACAAAAAAAAACAAAAAAAAAAACAAGACTATACATTACTTTATATGTATTATTATATTCTGATTGTTAACTTAACTTTTTATTATATATATTATATTTATTATTATATTATTTCGTCTTTCATATGCATTTTAAGAAGAATCATTATAAGCTTTTTCTATTAAATGCAAAACGCAGCAATATTTGTTGGACCAGATGTGTGGACCCCCTCACTTCTGATGCTCATAGTTCAAATGAAAGAAACTTTCATGTATCCAGGCTGTCAGTCTTTCTCTTTGTCTTCGCTGGCACACTTTGTTTGCGATTGTCAGCCGCAGGTCTGGGGAGGAGAGTGCAACCATTTGCATCATCGTGAGTAAGAAAAAACAACACAAAGAGCCACATGTAAGAGCGTTCGTCTGCACATAAAAGAACCATTAAGTAATCATGAAATCTATTATTAAGTAATAATCTAGAATTAAGTAATCTAAATCTAATCATGAAAATAGTTCCCTTCCTTTTCCTTCCTTACGGTCTGAACACGTTCTCCATGTCTCCTCCTTAATGCCTCACATGCAGCTTGACGGGAAGAAAGAGTGAGATGATAATGTGGCAAAGACGGAGAGAAACAAAGGAAGATGTAAAAAACAGAGACGAGATATTACCTGGAAGTGACATTCTTCTATGCTAAATCCCCCTCCCTTCATGCTTAATCTCCTCATCGCTGGCACCCTTTATCCCCCCCCCACAATTTTCCCTCTATCTCATGCCCCCCTCTTACCACACTGGAGGAGCATTGTCCTACATTGTAAAAAGAACGAAGGATGAAGGAGAGATGTTCCATTCCATCAGGATTAGACACACACGCACACACACACACACACACACACACACACACACACACACACACACACACACACACACACACACACACGCGCGCACACACACACACACACACACACACACACACACACACACACACAGAGTATGAATG